>JADLIF010001476.1:0-167034 GCA_016648015.1 Steinernema khuongi | reverse complement strand
TTGAGGCGCTTAGCCCGTTGGTGCACAGATGAATTTTTTTAAAGCATTTTTAACGTGCCATGAGAAAGACCTCAAGGTGGTATTTTTTGGGTAGGTGAACAAAACAGGTCAAACAGTAACAATTTACGCATAATCGAGAGGCGAGCGAATATAAGTAGGGAAGAGGATAAGCTGCTGGTAGCAGCACACTAATTGGTTTCTCTCTACTGATACACACTGCGAGTATAGACGACATACAAAAGGACCGCCATCTTCCATGCACCAACCCAATACAATCAGCGAAAATCGACAATAAACCACGGACAATTGTAAAATAGTAGATGTCAATCAAATGGTCAAAGATCGTCTTTGAGTGGAAGCCAGCAGCAATATGACTGAATGAGGGCCACGAGCCCGCCCTAGAGATCAATTTAAGCAAACGATGACGACAACGCTAAAGCCAAACAAGAGGATTGATGTGTAAAAGGTGATTGCAATATCGGATTCGCAAAATTCAGCATTTCACCACTAATTTATGTTTGTTGAACAATATCACGCATGAATCTTTGAGAGTTGTAGATTCGAAATTAGACCAGGTTCGAATTTGTATATTTTTTTATCTGTATAAGTTGCATAGTGTTGTCAGGCCAATTCAGTCACAAATTAATGAAAACAATGTAAAAAATTTTTCTACCTTCAGTTTTCTCAAGAGACCTTTTTTAGTAAAACTTTAAATTAATTTCGGGAACTAAAATGAATTTTTGATTTTCATAAGTTTCCAAACCAATCCAGCCGGGACTCCTCCGCAGAGTGCCATGGAGAGACCCGCTGAGGTCTTTAGTGGTCCCCCGACGATACCGGCGCACAACAAGTGTCGTCGAGGGGGAGGGCGCCCCTCCGAGGAGGGAGACGAAGCGCCAGGAATTAATAATCGCCGTGAGAGTTCTCTGTTTACATGAGGGCTTTGGCAAGAAGTCGGTCCGATGGTGCATTTCTCGGTGCCGCTGGGCGCCCTCTTCTCCGGCTTCTTCCTTTTTTCCACGCTGGTCATCTGCGTCTGCGCCTACTGTAGCAGCGTCTCAACAGTGTTCACGCGACTCTGCTTCCCGAAGACCACACAGGAGGACTACGTTCTCGTGCCCACGATGGACCAGTCGACCGTGTGGACCAACCCAAACGCCCGGCAGAGTCCTCGTTCTTCGTTCTTCGTCTCTACCGTGTAGATAAATTGGTTCACTAAAGTAGCAGCTAATATGTCCGAGAGCAATGCGGGGTATTATCATTTATATACTGCAAGATTGGCAGTGAATCTAATGGTAACTGATTGCTAAAGATATATTTTGGGGTACGGAAAATCATTGGTTTCTGTACTATTCTTGTCGGGACCACTTGCCAAAAATAATCTGCGTGACTGCGTTCTTTAAAGCTTAATTTTCCTTATTTTTGAAGTAACTGTCCTGCTCAATCCAGCTGTCTTAAAATCATTGATCCATCTTTATTTGAATACACAATTAATAAAACACGACTGTCAAGAGGGCTGCAAGAAGGCGAAGCAGGTGACGGGACGGATGGTGACTTCACAGAAGACAGCGCTACTTAGCACGGTGTAGGAGAAGCGCGCGCGGGCGCAGACCACGTCGAGATTCCTTCCGAAGACGAGGCGACCCGCGCTGAAGATGAGCTGCTTGGAGATAGACGCGTTCGGAACCATGTTCTGAAAGCGACTCTCTCAACCTCATGCATATTGACCAGGATAAGGAGGATAAAAAACCTCGGTCTTAACACGAATGGCTGGACCCCTCCACTCACCATCCTCATGATCTGGCGGAGCTTCGCGTCGCTGCACTTGGACGTTGGCGTCTCCGCTTTGACGCCGGCCGCCTTGGTCCTGTGCTTGGCCAACTTGCGCGCGTAAGACATCTCGGAGTAGTCATTTGCCAACTTCTAAATCCGAAAGTCATTTTTCCTCTCGAGACCCACCCACGTCGTCTTGCTGGCTCGAGTTCTCTGAGGAGTTCGCATACTCAGGAGGCAGCTCCGGGAGACTCGCATCGTAGATGTCCACCTCCTCTGTGGTCGTTGTGGTGGGAGTTGTCGTTGTGGGAGTCGTCATTGTAGGAGTTGTCGTCTCCACCGTCTGAAACCATGGGTCTAGAAAGCCTACAGTGCTGGTATGTATTAGGTAACCGGAAACCCATTCTGCTTATCGCTTTCTAATAGATTACGTTCATATCTCCAGGCATACCGTATCCGTTTCCTCTTCTATGTCCTCGTCGGCCTCTGTTGCCGGAGCAGGTCCATCATTTGCGGAGTCCTTTCCCTCCTGCTCAGCTTCTTCGTTATAGGAGTCCGGGGGGTCTACTGGGGGTGGTGCAACCGAAGTACGATATGGGTTCGACTCGTGTTCTATGTTCGACGGCGGAAGTGGGAGTTGTTGGTGGCTAGTCAGGTATTCGGAGAAGGAGTTCTGAAGCGAAGCAGGTTCGAAAGAAGAACTCAAAGTAGGTCCTTCTTTTTACAAAATTTAAACAAAACTCGAAATTTTTGGAAGCAGTTGTTTAATTGTTAAAGATGGAAGTTCAGGCTAGATTACCGTATTCCTCGATTGAATTGGAAGTGGCGGAGGATGATAAGGTTCGTTCGGAAGCTCTCTTTGTGCGGAACTCACTACTTGAACAGATTGAGGAGCTGGCGGAGCGAATGGTGGTGGCTCGTATATGGAGTTCTACAACATACTCAACATAGGCATCCTAATAGCGAGATATGTGTGGCTTTTATGGTGTGTAGGACACAAAGGAAGAGTTCCAAAAAACAAAACGGGTGAAAACGCTGTACTGCAACTCAAGTATTCCTACTAAACTGTTTTAGTATCGTTTCAGAATTGTTTTTCTACTGTAAACTCCTTCTAACCCGGGTCTACATCTACGTCAAATATTTATCAGGTCCAAGAGAATACTTCCCAGGATTCCCTATAACTACCGTAATAGGAAATGAAGCTGGTTGGGCCGCTTGTTGATAGCCGATATTCTGCGAGCTGACTCCCACCGCGTTTCCGTGCTGGATGGGTTGGTAAAAGTCGCCTCCGGTCTGCTGCCCTCCGAGCTGGAAACTACACGGCTGTGGGTTAGAGTTGCAGGAAGGCGCTGGAGGACAGGGATTCTGTCGGATGACGGGACACTGTGGCGGCGGAGGACAGAAGCAGCCCGGGTTGGAGCCTCCCAAGAGGCTGCCGAAGAAGGCTTCCGCCAGCGGCAGGAGGAGCACCAGCGGAAGGGCGACGCGGACGGGCATCGCCGGGGAAACTGAGTAACCCAGTTTGGGTGGGATCCAATCGCCGGTGACTCCTAATTGCCGCGTTATTAGGCGAACGCGCGTAATTATCGCCGAATTGTAAAGGAGTTCCATTGAGTGGAAAAACACTATTTGTTACTTTCACTCGATCACGGTCGCGCGAACGGAAAAAGGTTAATGACGGCGGGCGGAAAAGACCACTCGGTTCGTGGCGGGTCACCGAGAGCGGAGGCAAAAATGAGGCAAAACGAAGGCCGAAACAGTTTTGTATCTTTCACAACTGTCAGAACGACTGCAAGAAGGCGCTCCAAAGCGGAGCGGATGATGACCCCGCAGAAGACGGCGCTACGAAGAAGCACGCACGGGAGCTTCTCCGGGTGGCTTCCGGCCGAAGACAAGGCAACCCGCGCTGAAGATGAGCTGAAGATTATGTCGCTAGGGAGCGGCATAGTAAATCGAGTGTTCGGGTTCTTCGCTTTCGGGTCGCGTCTGAACAAAGCCAAGCCTCAAAAAGAGGTTTCAAAACCTTAAAACTTGCACGGCGTTGACCCGAAAGCTGCCTGATACGGTTGGCGAAGGCAAGACGTTGCAGGCAAAACCGCCTGTCTACAATAGCTTTTTGCCTCTGAATTTCTTGTGCTTACAACGAAGGAACATTCACGATTCTCAGCTTGTTAACTTCGTCGACGTAATCTCGCCATTTTTCACATGCTGTAGAGGATTTTTTGTGCGTGATGCTGGATAGGAGCACCTAATATGCACATACGTGAACCGAAAAAGAGGATCATCAGAGAAACGCTGGTGAAGTAGGAATCCCTTGGCTTTGAGACACCGTCCTTCCGCACAGCTCTTGTCCCGGTCCCCGAACGCCTCACTTGATACTCCTCTCCGCGCACAGTGACAGTCCCGCGGCGTTGACCAGTCGGCGCTCTTACTCACTCTTCGACAGACCAGTCGGCAGCTCCACAAACAATCGCGCTCACGGCCGCTCGAGGGCCGCGCGGTGCTTCGCGCGGGTTCAGCCGCGTGTCCGCGGGATTTGCGTTCGTTAATCACTCGTCGCTACAAGCAGCTCCGTTCCTTTGACTCTGATCCCCTCCGAGGTCGTTCTTCGGTTCCTTCTAATGCTAAAATTAGTACACACTGTGAATACGCCATATTTCATTGCTCCTTTGCGAAAATCGTTTGTTGTGAAGTGTTGTTTATATAAATGAGCTTATGGTTGTCGTCGGTTCTTTATTTTTGGTTGAAAGGTAGATAAATGATTGCTCGTGGGCGATACGTTCTTGTGACTAAATTTTGGTGCACATTGCTGCATACTGTTCGCATCGATCTAATAATTCTAAACGTTGCGTTCAGTACGCTCTAATGTGAGGTTCTAACGAAACTATTAATATTTTTGACTGGACAACAACTTGACACCCTTTCCCAATTAAAAATAGAGCGTATTTCACTGAAGAAGCAGGAGGATCGCATTGGCGAAATCATTAGTCATGCATTCCAGCACCGTTTCATCAATCTCCTTCTTGGGTCCCTCCAAAGCCCCTGGCCCCTTGGACGCTGTTTGTTCACGCCTCACTCCTCGAAAACTCGTTTGTCCGGTTCGCGCCGTTCTCCGGACAGGTTCCTCGAGTTTCCGACCGCGCGTCTCTCCTTCCGTCTCCTCCGTTTCGTTTCAGAGCCATGAGCCGCTGGGACACCCTCTCGCCAGTCGCCGTCGTCGCTCCGTACGTCCACACCCCTCGCCTAACTTGTCCGCCCTATCTGCTACTCTAAACTAAAATATTATCCGCGCTGCTTCCTCTCGCTTGGTGGCCCCAGTAAAAGTCTTCCTTTCAGCCAGAACAGCGACCTTGGAATGAGCCAGGTGGTGCAGTACCAGGGAAACGAGCCTCCGCCCGTCGGGGAACAGGAGGTTTATCAGCACGGTTCCATCGGAGACTGGGTCGGATCCACGCCAGAAGGTAGGTTGTGATAGAAAGTGTTAAAGTTTATGGGTTGGGAAATGCAAAACGATAAACTGGGTAAATAAGCAAATAGAAAAATTCAAATCAAAGTCGACAAGACGCATTCCATAGATTCATTATTTTTGCTGTGACTTAATCCACTGGGGTCGCTTGAACCCACGACTATGCTAAAATCTAATCACCAGCGAACACAAAACTGGTTAAATTACGATCCAGCAAACGCTTAAATAATTTTTAACAGCAAAACTGGGAAATTGAAAAAAACCAAATATGTTATTCTTTTTTGAGTCATCGCGCAGGTACCCTTGTTCCGTGAGAATGAAAAGGTTAGCTAAAAATAAAGAAAGTAGCTATAGATTTGCTTTTCCTTTTTGGCTTCATGCAGTACGGGTTACAATCCATCGTTAACTAATTTTTAATGTTATGAATGTTGCAAAACATAAAATACATTAATTAAACTGAAAGTGAGCTAACAAAAATGCAAAATACATTCCTTTCTATATTTTAAGTAACGTATTTCAGGAGTTAACTCCTCATTCATCCGATGCGTTTACAAGGCGAAAGGTGCCGGTCCTAATGAAGTCGTCACTGTACTGTAAGCCTCCCTTCCTTCAGCGCTAGATTTATCCGGTGCATTTCAGGTGCGAGAAGATCGCGGGATGCTGCCAGAACGGGTGTTGCCCCAAAGACCAATTCTGGTAACTGCGTGTATTCTGGTAATCCATGCAAAACCGAGCCTTTTAGGATGGCTGGAGTGTTCGTTCTTCTCGCCTTCGTTCTCTTAATTTTCATCGTTGGGGCTTGTCTCATGATCATCTGCTACCAAAGGAGCAAGAGCAAGCAGCGTCGCCAGGAGAAAGAAGCCTTCGAGAATGCCGGTTATGGGTCCCAGGTAGGGAGTTGAAAGGTTCAATGTGGTGCAATACTTTTTTCCACCGATATCGTTTAGAGATATTTTTGGAGCTGGATCTGGAAATAAAAATGAAACTGCTGAAATAAAAAAAACAGGCTCAAACCTTTCACTATCTATTTCTTTACAATTTGGTTATCCTGGAAAATCTAGCGAATATCTAAGATAGCGTTTGAAATTGACTCCGTCCTGCTTACAGATCGGAATGTACCCACCACCGCCTCCGCCCGGCAGCTACGGAGCCTACCCACAACACGAGATGACCGACCGCTACTGAGAGTTTATTCAGCGCCCTGTTTGTATAGAGAAGAGAAATGCTCAAAGTTTATAATAAAAGAGATATCGCTTGGGAAAGGCGACCGAGAGGCGCTAAGACGCCGCTGTTTGCTCAAGGAGCACGTAAGATGACGCAGCGGTGAAGTCGGCCGCGAAGACCAGTCGTGGGAGGCTTCGAGCTCTGAATCACGAGCCGAACGGAAAGAGTCCATTATCCATGCGGCGCTTGGTTATCGGTGTTCGTTGATCGGCATGACGAAACGATGCCAATATTCTGAACGATGTGGGGAAACCGGTCAGGATGAATTGATTTGATCAAGTTCTCTCAACGTGACCTAACGCATGTGCGGTGTCCTAAAAACATGTGTCAAACACCGTTGTTCATAGAGTAGATAAGAATATTTTTGAGATTTCCTTAAGATCTGTTTGGGACTAGTGTGAGTGCAAGTAGTATCCGAGTTTAGCTCAGTGCACTTCTCTATTCCTCTCTAATTCTATGTCACCCCTAATCGGCTCCTTTCGCCTTACCATAGCGATCTGTCCCGATTCCAATTCGTGTTTGGAATACGTGTGCGTTTTTCCCATGCACTCTACTACAACAAGAACAGTGCACAAACTACTCATCGAGTTCAATTAAGACCACTAGAACCCGTGAATGGAATTCCAAGAATTTTGACCTCACAGGTACGGGAAACTGTTGGATTGCCATTGATTCAATGAATTCAAGCTTAACAGCAATCTTAAGCATGTCGGTCACGTCAATTCTGCAAGTTAGCACAGTCAAGGTTGATGTCGAAATTATTAACCTTTTTCTTTAATTCTTACTACTTGATGTTCCAGTTTGACATGTCAAAATTCTAGCCGCATAAACAAAAATAAGATCGTTAAATATGCCGATTTAATGTTGTTGCTCACTATACTTGACTTTTCAAAATTATTTTTGTAACTCGTTTTTCTCGTTTAACTCGTTTTTCCGGAAAGAGACCGACGTGTCCAGAGAGAATGTGGCAACCGGAGGCTGCAAAAGAGGACAAACAAGATAGCCCCTGGATCTATTGTTTCTCTTCCTAAACTCTCATTTAATTTGTCTCTGAAACACGTAGAGGATCAGAATAGAGAGATTTAGGAAGAAAGGTTAATCAACATTGCATCATAGAAAATTAATGGCACCTTATTCAGCAGAATTTTCTACTTATCTCGATGTCTCATCGAAAATTGCATTTGCCCTGATTATCAGCAAAGAGTCATTTTTTTGGGAAGGATAGAAATTGCAAACTTGCGACTCAATGACGGTCATAATTCGAGTACTAATAGGTGTGTCCTCCTTTGCAGAACGTGGTCACACTTATGCTTAACGTAGTCTACAGTATCCCTCTGCCGACTAGACCGACCTGTCTGTCCAGACAGACAGTTTGCAGTGGAAGCTGCAAGCTGCAGGGAGAGCTTATCTGTCTGTCCCAACCTCTCCCTGAACTCTCATTTGAATCCTTTCGCTGTTGCAATCGGTCCACTCCCTCCCGACGTCTCCAATCTCCTTTCCATCATGGAAAAGGTAAGTGATTAGCGCTTTCTCTTTAAGATGTGATGTTTCCAAGCTCTAAAGGATTAGTTGTCCAGGTCCTAGAACCCCACATTGGTTATCCACCTTAAAAGACCTAATGAGCTTTTTAAGCCTCTACAGTGGACATCTTCCTGATCAATTCATATTTTCCAGATTCTCGACAACTTCTGCCCGCTCCTCGCCAACGACGATCATCACTACTGCAAGCAGGTCCTTGGCATCTCCATGGTACTTGCCTTAGTCGCGCTCCTCTTCATCGACATCCTCCGCAGAAGGTACATGCGCGAGCCGGAGCAGGTGTGTCTCTTCTTCTTAAATGTCTCCTCTTCAATAATGAATGCCCGTAAAAACTCTATATTCATCTTTTTGCAGGCCGGAATTGAGCACGAGGAGCGCGTACCCCAGGAGAGCATCGTCGTCTTCGGACCTTACGAGGAGCGACCTCTGTCGCATGTCATCGACGGAGCCGGCGACTCGTTCCACTTGGACCGCGCCAGATATATGCGCCGATTAACCCGTTACGAGTCGTCCGATTCAGCCGAGCTACGTCGCCGCTTCAACGGACCTTATTTCAACGGAGATCTTTAGATAAATCCTTCATTTCCTATTTGTTGTTCACGGATGTGCGAAAGTAAATTTTCCAGAATGGAAGCAGAAGGAGGAAGCAGAACCTGTTGACGCAAGTTTGAAAGAAGGAAATACGCACATCCCTTTTTGGATCTAAAGGGATTTTTGTATAAAAACCTGTTAACAATGACAGCTACTACAATACTCAGCTCGGACGCGTGGCTATAGACCATTACTATTAGAACAAGTGCCATGAATGAGTAAATTAAAAGTGCGTAAACAAGCGAAGCCTGTGTCGGCCTCCAATGGTTTTAAGGGGCACATTTCGTTTTCCCCTCTTTACGATGTCAGATGTAGCCTTAGAGGCTAAATATCAGGCGGACTTACTAAGGAATATAGGCAGGAAATAGATATCACGACAACACGATTTTCGTATTTTAAAGATCTTAGTTTCTAGCGCATACTCACGTGTTTTCTTAGTCTCCATAAACTCCAAAAATAGGTCCTTTATTCCGTGTTTGTCCTTCCGCTCCGTGGGTGGTGGCGGCACGTCCAAAGGCAATTCCGCCTCCTTTGTTTCCACAGCTTCTACACACCCTCTAATTAGCCCTCCTCGTGGACCTACCGTACTCCACGCGACCCTGGATACCAAGGGCGTTGTCCTCCGAAGGACCGCCGGTCGCTAGGACGGACTGTGACGTCCCCACAGGAGTCCAGGACTCTCGGCTAATCCGACGGCGTTCCGAAGGACACAACACCGATGTCATCATGTTCGCTCGTCCGAATTTCCTTTCCATTACATTCACGGCATCACAAATAGACGCGCGATCGCATAAATACTCTCTTCGCTCCGTCTCCGAGAATTGCCTCCGTCCTGGTCGTCGGGGTCCGCGCGTCGCAGCGTTGCCATGACACTGTCATTAATATTTCTGCCAAGGCGCACGGGCTCCGGCCGGCTCCGGGGGACGCGGTAATCTATCGCGCCCGCTGGCTCCTGCCACGACCACCTCCTCGGCTTCCGCGTGTTTTCGCGGTTCGATTCGCGCGCCCTCCAGGAGCCCTAATTGGCTCCACGGGGAGTCGCCCGTATTCTCGCGCCTGTCCGCTCGCCTCAGTCGCCACCTCGCTAATTGGCTTATTTTTTATCGGTAGGCGGCGTCGACTTACTTCGCCGCTTACTCGACTCACATACAATAGCCTCTCGTGCTGGGAGGACGAGCTACAAGGCTCGGTGGAGACGAGCCGAGGGTGGACGGATATGACGCAGATCGAAGAGGATTCTGGGGGGACGTTTTCGCCAGGAGATCAAGTGATCGCCAGAGGCAAATTCTTGGAAATTTTTGCTATCGGTGTAGGAATATCGGAGCTTTTAATTGTCCTGTTGTCCTTTCTACGTTATTTTTCCAGCGTAGGAATCTGAAAGCCTTTTGGAATTGTCATGGGAATTCTGAGGGACTGACCTTCAGGGACAAGCCACTTTTTAATGTTTTCTTTTTCGCTTCGGTTATATTTGGAAAATTAAACCTTGATTTACTTGACAAATTTAAGATTTTAATGAAATCATGCTAGAGATGCCAATGAAATCATGGGACCATTCTATCCTGGTTCCACTGGTTCCTTGGTCCAAAAACACTAAACATAATTGTGAAAAAAAATAAAAAAACGAAAAAAAATAAAGATTATGAACTATGTAATGCCTCATTAACTTGTTTGGTCTGGCTGATATGAAGAAATAAGATCATTTTTAGGATAAGAACATCCATGAACCGGCTTCCGTTTCCTATTTTTGTTAGGTATCCAGGCGTCGTAACGGCCTGCAGGTCTAAATTTTCAATTCAGATGGTAATTCTGCTGGTGCAAATTAATAAATCTGTACATAACAGAAGTCCGACTATTTTTCCAAGACAACGTTTGCAAAAATAAAATTTACGTTATTTAACAATAATGCACATATAAACTGTATTGACCGTCTTTGATCGTCCGGGACCATGAGGGAATCACCGTATCCACACGATACCTTCCACACACGAACAATAGAGCAATCAGGTGCTCCTTGTTATCGTTCAAAAGAGTTCGTTCCATGCGATCCCTCCGAGGGTCTTAAAGAGGAGTATCCCTCAAGGACTGAAAGTAGATATTTTTGTATCATCCTTCCAAGTTGGATAATCAAAAACACAATTCCTTCCATAAAAGCCTTAACCTGTAACCTTTCATGAGAACTTCTCCCTGTCCTCTTATTACCAACAATAATACTGTAGGCTATCCTACTAGTTGGTTAACCGGGGATAAGGTTCCTTCCATAGAAACTTGAACCCTGCAACCCTCTTTGAGAACCTCCCCTCATCACCTTCTGACTCATGAGAAACTGACTTGTGCCCATGTTCTCCGCGTAGGTCCCCAGGTGCTCCGAGCCGTGTCTCCAGAGGTGCAACGCTCCGGAAACGACACGTTCTGTGCCCCGACGAGTAGCTATGGAGACTGCAGCGGCCCGTCATCATCATACAGAATTTATTTCCTCGTGTGCACTTTGCGTCTCCAATCGGCGGGCGATTAAGCTCCCGCGATGGAGGAGATCGCCTGACAAGGGGTCTAAAAAGGTTCCGCCGCCGTCCGCAGGGCCAGATTTACGAACGCCGTTTCGGCAACACAAGCAGCACTCGTAAATAAATAAAACATGTATTTATAATTCGCACCGGCCGACTCCATCGGACTCCATTATTCACGAGCATGAAGGCTCACCTCCGGAGTCCCATCCGCCACCGGCTCGGACGACGCTGTTTTCCAGGCTATCGATCCTCGCGCACAGGAATGTTGCACCTGGGATGACACTTCTGGAAGGCTGGTCGAAGGAAATGTCATTTCCTTCCCAGAAGGCTTGTCAAGTCCCACATTACTGGCCAAATGCTTCCAAACCTTTTTTCCAGAGTGGTCATAAGGTGTATATTTAAAACTGTATTGGAGCTTGCTGGAAGCTTAAATATCCCAACCTGCTGCAAGAAAAAAATCAAAAGTAGACGTTCCAAAGTTCCTATCTTATCTGATGTAATTTATCACGAATTCAACACCAATAGTCGAATCCGGAAAATGCGCATTTTCTGCCCTAGGATTTTCAGTATTCAGTTGATCAGTTAGGAATATTTTTGTAAACAATAAATTTTTTTTGCAAAATTTGCAAGTATTCTATCATTTATCCTTGATTTTTAAAAGGCCTGTTGGACGGACGCAGGGTCCCATCACAATCTCCCGTTTTTTTAAATGACGTCCGACAGCTAGGTAAAAATCCGTTCAAAAGTAGTAAAAGTGTTTCTGTGAATCTCTTGATTTTTAATTTTGAAGAAGGTGAACAGTTAAAACCGTTAGCTGTTAAATTTCCATATAAAAATGTGCAATACCTTAAAATGTGTCATGGAATTTTCCAAACTCATAAGAAATACAGTTTAAAAAAGTAAACTAAATGCTTACCGTATTCTAAGTTTTATAAGCTTGTCAAATTTATGCATATTGACATGATATTAGTTCTTGAGCCTAAAAAAGGAATACAGTTTAATTAACTAAACTTTTCCTTTTTCTCAGGCCACAGATCCCTTCGGGACCGCACCGAAATGTTGCCCTTAGGATGACCCTCGGGGAACGCTGGCAACGGGCCAGGCGCGGAGTTCGCGTCTGGTCGCTAGGCACTTCTGCACGCGGCCAACAAAGCGGACGACAAAGGGGCACTTGGATATTAATGCGCAAAATATTATATGGCGCTGCTCGGTGGCGCCGGCCAAAATACGCCTTCGAGGGCCAGGCGTCTTCCGCCACCGCCACAGAACACTGTGCGTGGAGGGCGCGCGCGAGAGGTGCAGCTGCGCGCCAAGGAGCTCCGCATTGATAATCTAATCATATTCGCTGGAAACGAGACTCTAATCAACTTTATGGGTTTGGGGAATTGCCGCGTGTTAAGTGTGTCCACGGAGACGGCACCGTCTCCTCTTCCGCCGTCCTAAGGCGTCGACGTCTTCTGTGCTCCGGGAATAAACAAAGCGTGCGCCGGTGGCGAAGTGTTTATTGGGCCGCGGCTTCTGAGCTGTTTTTGGTTTTCAGAGTGACCACGTCGAGACCACGAGGAGTTTGGAGCCGCCGATGTGAACGCATGTTATGCGATGCCCGTGGCAAAAAGAGGTTTGGTGGCACCTCAAAACACGTTTCTTGAGAATGTCATCAGACGATGCAACAGCGCCGGTAGGTCGAAGTTCGGTCCAAATTTTTGCTTCTTCAAGAGATTTCTCATGGTCGTTTTTCTTTTTTTCAATGACTGTTTGGTTTTGTTGCTTGATAAATTCTTTTCTACGCTTTGTTCTTTCTTAACTACTCCTTGATTTATTTTGATTAATTTACACTTTTGTGTTTAACAATTTTTTGCTCACGTGCCATGTTTTTCCAGTTGTTTAGGCTATTTTAGAGCAAATTTAACATTTGACGAGATGTCGCTTTTCTTGATTCTCTTGCCAAAATTTGCTTGAGTCTACGATTTTTTATTATTCGCGTTAACGGTAGGATTTTTGGTATTAATCCGGGAGCGCGGAAATTGTGCGGATTTATGAATCTTGAAATTTCCACGATTGTACAAATTTGTCTCCTTGAATTTAGTCATACGGTTATTGTTTGCTCGTTCTACAAAAAATACCTTATTTTTGTCGCTTCACCTTTATGTCGTTCCAAGCTTTTTCTCGGAAAAAAATATTGGGTTTAATTGATTTAACTGAATTTACGTATTGTGAGAACCGGGAAATAAAATTAATTTAAAGAAGAACACCATCCGCTTTTTCTACCAAGGGAACAAAGATTTCTTTATACGTTTACTGTTGACCTTCATGCAAGTTCGGTTATTTTTATTTTCTGTATTATGTATTTTATTTTATAAACCGTTTAAAGAATTTTTGCATGGCGATTTTCCAATCCTATTATGGAAATTTTTCTTTTCTAATTAACCAATTTATCTTCTCTGATTATTTAATTCCAAAAAATTGCGCTACTCTTGATAACCATTTATGATTTTTGCCATGGCGGTGATAACTAAAAATCAGTTCCATTGCCCGGCCAAGAAGACTCCCTCCTTTCAGATTGCAGTTTCATCTTGGCGAACGCACAGATCGTCGACTACCCGATCGTCTACTGCAACGATGGTTTCTCGAAGATGGTGGGCTACTCGCGCGCCGAGATCATGCAACGGCCCTGTTCTCTCTCCTTCATGCATGGCGAGCACAGCGAGCCCGGCGCCCTGGACAAGGTGCAGACCGCCTTGGACAACAGCCGCACCGACCAAGCCGAGATCGGTCTCCTCAAGAAGAACAGTAAGTGGCGACGAATTAGGAGTTACTGAACATGCAAAATAATAGAAATATAAAACCCTTTTTTACGTCTATCATTATCTGTTCTTAATTTAGAGCTCCTCAAGACTATCAAATATGTATGCTCCCGAAAAAAATACGTGGGTGTAGTCCTTTGTGGGGCCTCAAAGCACTCTCAGGAGCGTCGCTAGGCCTTGTTTCTAAGGAGAATGGCATCTATTTCAGGGGACATGTACGTTTGGCTGACGAATGAATGTGACACTTTGTCTTGAAATATGACAAACATGGTTGGGACAAATCGGCTTTCAAATCGTTGGATATATCGATTCGAAAATTTATCTGAATTGGGCTTTCTTTTTTTTAAAGTGTGTTTGTCTTTTGTCTATGGATTCTGCGAAGGTTGTGCACATCCATAGAGTCACCGAGTAGTTTCCCGGGACATATTTTTGGCGGCACTACCTTTACTGCTTCGAAGATAATTTCAGAGACGTCAGAGACACTCAGAGAAATAAAAATTCGTTCCTTGCCAACCATTTCCTGGGTTTGTTCTTTGTTTGCCCACGGAGAACACTGCGTGTCTTGAAGAAAAGAAAATCTTGTGGGCGGATATTTTTTTCTTGTTGTGACCTGCTAAAACAAACGGATTGAATGAATAAAAGTGATTTTTAAGATGGTCTCTAATAATAAAAAACTAGAGTAGAACAGATTAACACATTTTGAACGTCAACGTGTTTTGAGAAAGACATCAAGCTCAAAAGAGTGAACTCAAAAATTCGTTCCTTGCCAACTGTTTCCTGGACCTAGACTTGTCCTTTGTTTGCCCACGAAGAACACTGGAGATGGAGACGTTTGCAGACAGAAAAAAATGTTTTAGAAGCACTTTTTTCTTGTTACGACCTGCTACAACAAGCGGATTTAAGGCAGAAAAATTATTTTTAAGACGGTCTCTAATAATCAAAGGCTAGAGTACAACAGATTCACAACGAAGACCATCAAAAATTAAATTCTGTTTCTACTTGATAGTTGTTATTATCCGTATCTTTGGATGCAGCCTCACAGTGAGGAGGGGCCAATTGGAGTTGACAAGGAGCTTATTTTAGTTTAGCAAAGAATGTAAAGGTTCTAAGAATATCTTTAAGATGCTAATCACAGAAATTCTCAGCCACAAAAATTGGATCCTCTATTTGACTCCTTGCAAATCGCTTGCTAGAAAAGATTAAACGCTGAAAAACCAAATTTTAAAAATTCATTCCGTGCCAACTGCAGCGCACTCTCCTAAACGCGAGCGTTGTCCCGTTTCCAAGGAGAAAACAATCTATTCCTGGGCCTCGTCCGAACATGCCAACTCAGTTCCTAAATGTGCGACTTTTCCCATTGCAGAAACGCCCATCTGGCTGCTCGTGCACGTGGCGCCCATCAAAGACGACAAGGACCATGTCGTGCTCTACCTGTGCCAGTTCAAAGACATCACGCCGCTCAAGCAACCCCTCGACGACGAGGACAACAAAAGTAGGCCACCCTCCGCTTTGCCATGGCTACCGTATCCTTGCCTCCTGCAGCGCTGGGACTGGGCCGCATCCTCCAGATCGCGAGGATCGCCAAGAGCCGGCAGCAGTTCAACCAGATCGAGACGAAAGATCTGCACAAGAGCGTGGTCTCGGCCTCGTCCAACTTCAACCAGGTGTGCGCCCTCCGCAAAGCGGCACAAAGCCTCGTTCAGGTGATGAACCTGGGAGGCGATCTGCTGCCTCAGTACCGCCAGGAAACGCCCAAAACCTCACCGCACATCATCCTGCACTACTCCACGTTCAAGACCGTCTGGGACTGGTCAATCCTCGCGCTCACCTTCTACACCGCCTTCATGGTGCCCTTCAACATCGCCTTCAAGAACCGGGACCCCCCGTCGCCCGGCTCCATCGACAGCGTCGCGCTCATGGACTCCGTCGTCGACGTCATCTTCTTCGCCGACATCCTCCTCAACTTCCACACCACTTTCGTCGGACCCGGCGGCGAGGTTAGTTTCCAAGCTTTTGTGCATATACGGTTACATATTGTTACATTTCTACTTGTGTATTTTTGAAAAAGGCCGTTGTAACATAATATTCAACATTCAAGAAGGATCACTTGAAATGCTATTTTAAAATTGGAGACAGTACAATCAAGCATTCCAATCAAGCCGTTACCTGCTTGCTGATCCGACGGAACTACTAGAAATAGAACAAAAATCGTTGTGCATCCGATATTTAAAACATCGTTAAAATAATAATGTAATATAGAAAATGAACATGTAAGACAATATTTGAGCTACGTTCAACATTTTTCAGACATTACGATCCGACCTCCAAAAATCGTTAAAGATTCAGTATTGTTACAATTAAACGCACAAAAATTTAGCATTTTCGTCATTTACGTTTGATGATTTACTCCTCAATGTCGTTGATTGCAAAAAGTTTTTTTTGTAAATCTTGTTCATTTCAAAAAAATAAGAATTTCCTTCGCAAAAAAAATGAGAAACCCAAAGAGGCGCAAAAATAGAAAACATGACACGGAGTAGTAACATTCAACGTAAGCCATCTGGAGAGAGGATTCACAATCAAGTATTACAGTTATCAGCCTTTACCCGCTTGCTTAGGTAGTGATCGAGCCGTCGGTGATCCGACGGAACTACTTCAAGTCATGGTTCATCATAGACCTGCTTTCCTGTCTGCCCTACGACATCTTCTACATGTTCAAACGCGACGACGAGGTAAGCACAAAGCTGTCAAGGTACAGACGCCTCTCTGCCTCTCTTTAGCGGATTGGTTCGCTGTTTAGCGCGCTAAAGGTGATCCGACTGCTCCGACTGGGACGCGTCGCCCGCAAACTAGACAACTACTTGGAGTACGGCGCCGCCACGCTGCTCCTCCTCCTTTGTGCCTATGTCCTCGTTGCTCACTGGCTTGCCTGCATCTGGTTCACCATTGGAGAATACGAAGTCAAGAACAGGGTAGGAACTGTTTACAAATTAAGGAAATTGGTGTTGTGATATAATCTGGAATCTGGAAACATCCTTCAAAAATGGAAATGTATAGATTGCAGAAACATATCAAAATTTGTAATTTGAAGATCCTCCCATCTAACCTAAAACCAAACATAAGAAATTGTGCATTTACTTTTAAATTTAAATTGTCCTTGACAGTCAGCAAAACACTATTGCAAAAAAAAAAAAACAAACTTACGAGCATATTCGTGACACGAAAGGTAATTCTTCTATAGATTGGTGGAGTAGTTTAAGTCGGTTTCGGGAAGGCGAATTCCGTTAAACTGAAGTAGTCTACCGACATTAACCGACATTCGTGGTGATCGTCATTTGCCCCAAAACGCTCAGAAAGTTGTTCATACTGAAAATCCTAACGTGATGTCCTAACGTTTTGACGCGCACTGTATGACCACAAGCAGAACATCAACGTTTTCCCCTCAATCTCGTCCCCAAAAATAATGGACAGTTTTTCATCTTCATTTGTTTAAAGTTGTTCCAAAAGCAAAACCCTAATGTAAAAGAAAACAAAAGAGCAAACACCATACGCTCTTTTTGAACGGCAGAAGCAAGCTTTATAGAAGCAAACGCATATTCGTGACAAGAAGGGCGATCTTACAATAGATTTGTGGAAGGCACATGTGTGTGGAAATCATTACTTCCTCAGTGTTGAGCAATTTAAGTCGGTTTCCGGGAAGAAAATTTTGTTAATCTCTTTCGCCATCAAAAATAATGAACAGAATTATTTTCATAGTTGCTCCAAAAGTGAACCACTGTCTTTACAATCTAGTGATGCTAATATGTACCGACGACACCACAACAACAACAAAGTAACATTTCTTTGTAGATAGTCGACCCGTTCATGCCGGACGGCTGGCTGATCCGACTCTCGCACGACATGAAAGCACCGTACAACTTCACCGCCTCCGACCGGACAAAGCTAGTGGGCGGCCCATCCAAGGGCTCCGCCTACATCTCCGCACTCTACTTTACCATGTCATGCATGTCCACCGTCGGCTTCGGCAACATCGCCAGCAACACGGAGAACGAGAAAGTGTTCGGCGTGTGCATGATGATCATTTCGGCGCTGCTCTACGCCGCCATCTTCGGTCACATGACGACTATCATCCAGCAGATGACCTCGGCCACTGTTAGGTAGGTTATGACGGCTGCAGAAATGAAGCTCCAGTGAAAGGAAAAGATGCAAGTGTACTTCGAACCCGTTGCAGATACCACGATATGATCAGCAACGTGCGCGAGTTCATCAAGCTCCAAGAGGTGCCCAAGGAGCTGGCTGAGCGCGTCATGGACTACGTGGTTAGCACGTGGGCGATGACCAAGGGTATCGACACGTCCAAGGTGCTCAGCTACTGTCCCAAGGACATGAAGGCTGACATCTGCGTGCATCTGAACCGTAAGGTCTTCAACGAGCACTCCTGCTTCCGCCTTGCCTCCGACGGCTGCCTCCGCTCGCTCGCCATGCATCTCGAGGTGTGTTCAAATATTGAATGTTTGATTTATTTTGAAAAGGGGGAAAGTTTAATCTTAAGGCATCATATATGTATATACAAAAATTAAGAAACCCAAATAACTGTGTTTTAGATCTTCTTATCCCGACAAAACGGGTTAAAAAGAGAGAATATAATATAATAAGGGAGAAAATAATCTTAAACATTTTCGTTCCTAATCCATCTGGAAAAAAAGTGCAGAATGCCTTAATTGTTTATTTAATATCGTATGGCTCCTGCAAGATGAGGCAATGTTATATCCTTTAAATATAAAAATAAAATTATTGCTTAAATCTCTGTGTTTAGTTTCAAGAGTGTCCACTTTAATATTGTCCACTAAACGATTACCGACTCTTGAGATTATTAATATCTCTTAATCGACTAAATTTTTGGAACATTTCTAAACCGACACACGTACATATGACTCCTGTTCAAACCTGTTCACATATGTAAGATCCTAAGTAGTTCCAAAATTGTTGTATGGAAATCTTAGAATTTTTAAGATCCAAGAATAAAAAAATGAATGGAAATCCTAGAATATTTAAAAATGCCAGAATATTTAAGACAGCTGTTTAAAAAAATTGTTGCGTAAAATGGTTCAACGGAAGTCATGCAAAAATAAAATTGCAATAAAGATAAAAAACGATATGAGTGTCGACGGTTGATCAATCCCTTTTTTCATTTTACCTTTACAAAGCCACAATGGCTACAAGACCACAATGACTAAGAACAAAAATCATGCCTTAAGAACTTTCGTGGACCACCATGGTCCATGAGTTTTGCCGAACGCTTGTTGCTTCTTCAACCTGGCAAGATCACTTTTCCTCGTAGTTCGAAGCAGTTCGTAGTGGGTAGTGGGAAGCAATTCGAGATAAAGTGTATAATTTAAAAAGCGACTTCTACGATGAACAACTATTGAAAAATCCGATCACAACTAGGCTAGGATTTTTAACATTGTAAAAAACTCATTCTTGCGCAAAAGTGTCATAATTTCCAAGTCACAAAAATTAGATCGCCTTATGCTTTTAAATGGACCATGAGTGTCCTCAACTCGTAAATCCCATTTTATGAGCACTACAATAATTTAAAAAAGTTTATATGAAAAATAATTTAAGGTGTAAAAATCAAGCTGCCAGATAAAGTTTGCAAAAATTAAAATTTATTTGTCAAAATACGAGTGATAAATACGAGGTCCACTTCAGAATAACCACGCGGCGCCCGGTGACCTGTTGTACCACACGGGCGAGTCTGTGGACGCGCTCTGGTTCGTCGTCTCCGGCTCCCTCGAAGTCATCCAAGATGAAGAAGTTGTTGCCATCTTGGGCAAGGGCGACGTGTTTGGCGATGAATTCTGGAAGCAGGAGGGCACTGGCCAGTCCGCCGCCAACGTCCGCGCCCTCACCTACACCGACCTGCACATGATCAAGAAGGACAAGCTTATGGAGGTACCTTTTCCACTTGTGCAAAAATGTTCGGAATGTATGAAAAATCTCGTGATTTCTGGAAGAACTAAACTTGCAAGAAGCTTACGCCTGCAGGTGTGGTGCACATGTACGCCAAAAATCATGTTAACTCAAAAAAGTGTGTATAGAAAAATAGATTTTAAAGGCTCAGTTCCAAATGTTTGTGTGAATTTAAGCTTCTTCACTTTGAAGTATCGGAAACTAAACATTTGAAAGCTTGAAGTTTTTCCATAAATTTTAACCACTTTTATTCTAAAACACAAATGTCGAAAACAAAAAATTCTTAAACGGCCATGCATATAGACAAGTATTGGCAATAGTTAAAAATTAAAAAACGAATACAATGTAAATTCCGTATTTTTGTGAATGCAATAGTGCAACGAAAAAATGCACGTGTAACATTCCGAGATTTTGTGGTTCACGAAGCACATCTCTGATGTGTTCTCATGCAACCTTGAACTTCAGGTGCTCAACTTCTACAAAGCCTTTGCGAACTCGTTTGCTCGAAACCTGGTGCTAACCTACAACCTCCGTCACAGGGTGAGTCCGCCTCTTGAACCCCGGTGGCACAATACACTTTTTCAGTTGAAGTTCCGGAAGGTGGTCGACGTGAAGCGGGAGGAGGAGCTGGACGCAAAGCGTAAGAACGAGAAATTCACCATCAGCGACGACCACCCTGTGCGAAAGCTGCTCATGAGGATGAGAGAGCGCCACGAGGGACGCCTGCTCCCCTTGGGCGATCGGGATGTGGAGCGCGGTCGACGTCGACCCTTCGAGATGAATCGGACCCGCTCGACGCACTCGATGATCACGACGGTCGACGAGACCACCGGGCTCACAGGTAGTTCTGTCACAGCAGACAAAAATAACAAGTAGAAGAAATTTTTTGCCCATACTTTTTGGCTTTTTGAAAATTGGGCAATTTTTGGACGGCAGCGTACAGAATGCAACTGTTGCTCGCTCTCCAGGCCAAATGCACATCGCACCTATGGGGGCTCTTGACAATTTCAAGCAAACTTTTTTTCTGACCAAGTTAAGCCCTTCTCGAAGGACCTACTTCCATTCTTACAATTTTAAACTAATTTTAGATCGTCTTTCTAAATATACCTCACATTATGTCTTAGGAAACTGCGTGGGCCGCTCTTCTCCGAAGCACCGCAAGAGGCCTCCTTTGATGAAGCGGCAGACGGTGGACGATGGCTTCGTGCTGGCCACACGCAGCGGCGCCACCGGTAGCTTCTCGAAAATCAGCGAGGGCGGCGAGTGTTTCATCGGGTTTCGCAAGGAGATGCGGCTTAAGTTCGAGTCGATCCAGGAGAAACTCAGCAGCGTGGACAAGATCCACGCACAGCTGCAGAACCTCGAACGACTCCTCTACGGGTTTCAGGGCAACCAGCTCTATGGAGGTGAGTGTCAAGGGGCAAACAAGGTTTAGAACTGTTGGGAAAAAGACTCCAAACATTTTGCTTTTTTGCGGAGCTGCGATACCAAAATACCAAATATGTTACCAAAAAGTTCACAAAAGTATCTTAAACTCTTAGGTTGGGTGATCTGTGACTATCGTGACGAACACTGATTTTTTTTAACGAAGAAGAAGTCCACCATTAAAGCTGACGTAGTATTTTAAAGGTCAAAGTATTTTAAAAGTACTTCCAATGTTTTGATCTACGGTTATCCAAAGGTTATCAGCTGAGCAGTAGTAACCGCCAATTGTTATTTTGCCGATCCACGCCAATTTTTATTATTTTTGGCAAAACGCGTTATAACGCACGCTTATTTAACTGCTACTCCTGCAGGTCGGTCTCCGTCCACCATTCCGATGGGTTCGACGAACGTGCTCAGCGAATCCAGCCCCGTCCAAGAGCGTCCTTCCACTCTGTGGCCTCCGGAGCGGAGTCCCGTGTGGACGCACCCTATGGACGTGCGCGTGCCTCCTCTGGGCGACCTGAGCACGGACACGTGGACCGCCGAGGAAATGCCGCCGGTGCCGACGATCCAAGTGGACGAGACGACGCGGCCGCCCGACCGTCGCCGCATCTGAGCCTGTGCTCCGGGGAGGAGAGGTTTATAAATCGAGATTTATAAAAAGATTTATAAATTTATCGGCGACAACGAAAACGCATGGAGGGCGACGAGGAACAAGGCGACGGCCCCGATGCTGGGGCGCGTGACCCCGTTATCGTAGTAGCGCCAGAGGTTTGAGGATGAGCGGCTCTGGGACTGGCGCCGCTTCTGCAAGTAGCCCTCGTCGTTCATGTAGCGGCTGAACACCGACTGCGTGTAGCACTTCTGCGTGTTGCATTTGTCCGAGACGCAGAAGCACCAGTGCTCCGTGATGTCCAACTGGAAGAAGAGACTAATGAACCTTCCAATTCCCCGTGGGACCCACCTTGTCATAGTGGTTGGACAGGTAGTTACCGATGTCGGACACTTTGGCGTGTGTTCCAAGACCCAGATGCGCGTGTTGGTCATCGCCGAGGGACGTCGTAGAACAGCCTCGTCCAACACCTAGGAGAACATTTTGTTAGAGGTTAGGTTACGGTAGCGCCTACCGAGGACGGTGGTCTGGCCTGTGACTCGGTCGGTGCCGTTGAGGTAGAGGACGTAGCACGTGGAGGAGCATCTGGTCACCGAGTCAGGGTTGTAGTCCCGATGCGCGCACTCGGGGTCGCTCTGGCTGATACCGTAGTTCCGCTTGAGGAAGAAGTGGCGCCAGTGCTGAATTGAGGATATAAGAGATATAAATGCATGACGAAATTTCGAACTGAACCATTTGCTTATTTCAGAAGGAACTCAATTTGATTGGGAACACGATAACCCCTGAATGCTGACAACTGTGAGATCTTGAATGTTATTATTCCACAAGTTTTCACCCACACCTTGGAAAAAACTTTTAAACATGGTGGAAATGTACGATGTCGAGCAATGACGTATTATGTAATGCATGTTCAATTTTTGTCGACACTTCCAGCGCTACATTCACAGATGTCGCCAAAACGGGAGTTGCCTGGACAGCCCCAGGACGTCAAAGTCGGAAGGACAAAAAGGGATTTCGGCGACGAACTTCGGCCATAATTCATAAACGAACGTTTTGGTTCCCTGGGGAACGCTGTCCCGACGACACGAGGCGGACGTCGCCGACGTCAATTAATATCGCCGTTCCAGGCTGGAAGAGATTACGCGAGGCACAGACCATAAAAAGGAAAATTAAAAACGAGGGCGACGTGGCGTTTCGTTGTAAGGAGGCTTCGCGGATCAGAGAGATGTGAATCTTTTTAACATTTTTGCTTCAAGTGAAAAGCGATTAAAGGGAAATTATAAATGGAGAAAATTTGAAAAAAAAAATTTTTAACCTCTTTAACCTGTTGTTAATGACAAAAATTTTAAATTCAAAACAGAGATCACGACGATACCGGAAAACTCACGGTTCTTCCTTTATCGCATAACCTACGGTAGTTCAATTCATTAATTCACGTTTGTTGTGATGACAAAAATCACATTCAGCTCCGACGAATGAAAATTGAAAATTATGAAAATTCAATTATAAAAATTATGAGAATTCGAATTCGAAAAAAAGAATCACTTTCATAGACCGTCCCACATGAAAATTTGAATTCGTTTTCAAAAAAGCGATACGTATGCTATCGTTCTTTTGCTTTGTTTAATGATCTTTTTGTGAAAGAAAAATGTTTTTTTGTTATCTTTAAATTTGTTCGTTGCGACAAACGAAAATTGCAAAAATAGCGTCCCCATAAGAAACATGGCTTTCATAGACCGTCCCACACGGTGAGAGTGCATTTTGCAGAAAACTCCAATGTCGCGCTAAGATGCGTCGCGGGGATTCCGTGATTAATAAGCTAACGATCCTCGGGGATTAAAGAAGTGCCGCGCAGAAAATAGCGTCTCATTGCTGAGAGACGGAATTGTCGTGGCGAGATTACATATGATATTTGATGTGGGGTGCAAGTGTCTTGACAGGAAGAACTACAAGAAGACATGAATATTTGCACTCTTAAGCTCATTGTAAGATATGAATATGCATGCAAGGTCCCGCTCCGACAAGGTGATGTCCGTTTGCACTAAAATTGCGCCGGCGTACACAAAATTAAATCCCTAAAAAAGGATGTCCAAATGTGGGTTTTCGTCCGTTCGTTGAGTGCTTAAGAAATTTCCGTTGCCCCTTAAACGGATTATCCAAGAGTGGGAGTGATGTAGTAAGTGCTTAAACGTGGAAAAATTCAAAATGCGAATTTCGATTTTCAAAGTGCGTCGTCATTTCCGGCCCCCCTCCGCTTCCCTTCAAACGTCTATTTATTCCTGGCGTATTCACTAAAGTCTAGGGCTGTCGAAATGGAAACAAGACGTTTTTTAATCAACAAAATTTTTAATCAATGATTTAATCAACAAAAATCATCAGAATGTCATAGTGTGAAATAAAATTTAGCAATAAAATCTAGCATAAAAAATGGTAAAGAAAATACGTATATCAAAATTAGAAATTTAAATAACATATATCAGTATGTGAAATTCGAAACAGTAATGACCAAAAATTTAAAAAAGTCTTATTTACGTTGGACCGAGATAGAGCACCAAGAAAGGATTTCCTAATTACTTTTTAATTGTTTTCTAACATGATACTTAATGTTCAAAAAAGTATTATAACCTTAAAAATGTTTGGAAATTGCGGAAATTTTAAATCTTCCTTGACAAATTTCCTAATAAAGGTTCTTAAAAAACGGACGTCTTATAATTTACAAAAAGTGATGTTAGTTCAGATTGTGAATCAAACTTATTAGCGTTCTAGTAAGTTTTTGTTAAACGTCCCATTGATCTCGGACTCACCCATACGATGAAGTCGTTGGCGCAGGAGTAGCACACGATGGGGGTGCCTGGGGCGATCAGAGCGCCCAGGACTCCGAGCAGCAGCACGGAGGAGAGCGGAGCATTCCAGGGCATTCCTTCCTCATCTAGCCCCGGAGAGAGTTAGATTCCGATGTCTCCGTCTGGAACTGGGTCTTGAACAGAAGGATGAATAGAAGGACATATAAAATCCGCATGGCTCTTTGTCACGCTTCTTATTCGATAAAAGCGAAGAATGAATAAAGAGTGATTATCAGGTCCAATACCCTTAAACAAAAATCCCACAACCTCTACTCGGGAAGGGTTCACGTCAGGACCCGCACGCTCTCGTGGACATGTGCATAATTAGGTGCGCGAATGTGGGGGGCCAGGTCGGAGTTGGTCGGAGTTGCACAAAGGAGCGCCGATTCTCGGGGCGCACCCGCGGAGTTGTCGCCTTGGGCGCGCTGCCGCGTGCAAATGGGTCCCGCAACTCACCAACACTTATCTTAATTAGATTTTATGCGTTAAAAGAGGAGCGACACGACACAAAAAGAGGTTTCCTGCGCAGTTCCGCTGCACGTCAAGAAGGAGGCGCGCCGGATCAAACGACGAGTTTTGGGAGTTTGCCGAGGCGATGAAACGGCGCGGAGCGAAATTGAATTTGATTTGGATTAGGCGGAAGCGAGGCGAATTGATTGAGGAGTCGGGGAAATGGGGCCCCGATTCCTGGCCAAATGAAGGTTACTTTCGAGATCCGCTTGAAAGGCGTGTGGAGTGGTCTTGAGTGGGTGGGTTGTCCGGGTTGGACTTTACTCCCGGCTAGGAAGGGGGGTAAAGGGCGGGTGGATGTTGGGTGAGAAGGCGTGCGATGCAGAGTGGATAGTCTAGGCTACAAAGTTGAAAAGTAAAAACAGAAAAGGATTACTGTGATGAGGAAAAGGGGCAAAAGAAACTTAAAACTATTTTAAAGCTGATATAATGTTTAATTTGCTATCACGCTCAACTGTCACATCCTAGATAATCAGGCTGAATTTCAACCTTAATGTATTCAGAGAAAGTTCGAATTTAATTCCAGAGTAACCAATGGTTAATAAAGAAGAAAACAGTTCACAGAGAAATTTAAAATATTATTTCAGCTGTACTGACTAATTCGGACATTAACAAATAAAAAATTTACACATCACAAAGTTAAACGCTTGCGCCAAAAAGTAAAGTAAAGTTGATGTCTAAAAAATCGATAAAAAAATAATATGAATAAATAAAAAAAATCGATAAATAAATAAATAAAAAATAAATGACGTTTCTGACGTTTCAAGTTCGCCCAAACTCCAGTAATTGTTTTTAAGTAAAATCAGCTGAATGATAAAAATAGAATTAACAAGAACAGGACAGGATCCACCGGTCAGAGCCCAGATCCTAGGAAGTATAGCAGCTCTTTTTCAAAGCTGATGGTCTACAATAAATTGCCTAAGTCGAGGGCAGCTGTACAGGACCAGTTGGAATGGCACGTCAATTTCCAAAAATCTTCTAATGTTCCATTTCCTATTATTTTAATCGTGTATTTATGTTCTAATGTTTCATTTTCCGTATTAAACCAGCTTACAGATAAAATTGACCGACGAGAAAAAACAACGACAAGAAAATTTAAACCAGAATTGACGAGAACATAAATCAGCTTTTTAGAACATACGCTACCACAGTTCAAAAATAGCTCCATAATGAAATGTCAATCCGCTCTTCAGAGCCGAAAAGTGACCCATGAATGTCCAAAACTGACATGACATAATCGTCCAACTTCCCTCAATAATCGGGTCTCCAGGGAGTCAAATTCAATTCAATGTCGGAAAACAGGTGCAGATGAGTTGTAAACAAGCGTCAAATGTTGTTTACCAACAGCTTGTCACTGGTTCCAACAGCTCGCACTCACCCTTATGCGATCGCTCATCGAAGGAAGATGGGCGGATTAGGCGAGAAGACCTTCGTGTGGAAGCACCACAAAAACATAGCTTTATAGAGGAGGACGTCATCCCAATGCGACGTATCGCACGAGGAAATACAGATGATATATTGGAAAATTAGAGTGCCATTTATAAATTTTGGCAACATGCAATTGAAATTGAAATAATCCGAAAAATTGTAATAAATTACAAGTATTGTTATAAATATTGTAATAAAGCTAGGAAATAAAGTAACAATAGAATAAAAAAAACATGGTTTAAAAACATTATCCTGGGAATGCAGTCAATTCCAAATAGAAAATAAAAGAAGTGTGATTTAAAATACCAGTAAACTTGTCTATCTAGTCGTGCAAACATCGATTTGCCCAAAAGAGACGTTAAAAGAAGAATTGTTCAAAGAAAAGGCGCCAAAAATACGTTTGCTAAAACCGTCAATGTAGAAAAGAGTTTAGTATTAGTCCCTAGGTGGTTTTCAAGTCGAGAATCTCAACAAAAATTTTTTACAATTTTATCGCTAAGCAAACTGAGCAACATGAAATACTGAAAATTCAATTAGAGCTCAAGGCAGTGGATGCAAAATATTCACCTCAAGACCGACATCCATTATTTTAAAAAATACCAATCGATCACGTTTTTGTAAATCGACCCAAACAAGTGGCGGGGAACACTTGTCCTTGGCTGATGTCCGCTGTCCGCAACAGCTTGTAGCCTCAGTGTAACTTCCGAGCGATGTTCGAAAACATTGTCGATCAGCGAGAGAGGCAGTTGGTCAGCGGACGGACAACATAAATCAGAGGAACATGGACTCGAGCAGCAGCAGAGTCATTTGGCATTCATTGCGTTTATGTCACTCGCTTTGGCGATAAAACCGAAAAGTTTCTGTCGGGAAATTAATGACCGACAGGCGACAGGAACGAGCTGGGCGGCTGCAGACCGCTGCAGGGATCCGCTTTTTAGGGGTCGCGACACCTGGGAACAGGAACTGGTCGATGGAACATCTGTGTGGTCCGATATGTCTTTCTGTCCACTTGGGACCTACTATGAGTAGATGTTATCGTCAGAGTTACCTATTTGGACTTCAGAGCTGGAAGTTCCGATATAAACGACACATTACATTATTAAAGTGATGTCCTAATATTTAAATAAAGTTAATATTTAAGACGTTGATTTAAGACGCATGTTTCCGAAAGGGAAAAAATAATTTTAAAAATTGTTTTACGATTTTTAGTTTCCCATAAGAAGATCTGGAAATCCTGCAAAAATAATGGAAAACAATATGTGGTAGAGCTAAGGGACATATTTTGAATATTGTGTCGGCAGAAATCAAATATAAGATTGGAGGACACAAATCATATACACATTAAGATTAATTCCGGCGCAAGGTAAAGCCTGATAATAAACAAAAATAAACTGTATACAATAATACAATAACCTATTTTGGTTTTGCAGTACATTACTAAAGTGATCTCCTGGATAAAAATAAATAAATACTTGAGACGATACCAACAAAAACAAAAATAATAATTTGAAAAATTGTTTTACGATATTTAGTTTCAGAGAGGAAGCAATTGTAAAAGCTACAAAAATAATGGGGAGGATTAAAATAGACGCGATTCACCGCCAGACAAAAATACAATCTTTTAATTTTAGAAAAAAAGAAAAAGATGAATTCCGACGCAAGGTGGAGGCTATGGTAGAAAAAAATAAAATGTATACAATAAACTTGGTCAATTGGTCCGTTCAGTTCATAGAACTAAACACCTCTACCTCGTGGACATCGTTAAAAAGCTGGCAAGCAGATGATAAGTAGGATGTGGATGGCGCTAAGACGCAGATGAATGGTAGGCGATCAAATCGCCGAAAGATAAAAACAAGAGTCTGGGCGGCTGTGATTTGTTCCGATGAGTGTTTGCTGCTGACGCGACAAATCGGCGATCAAGGTAGGGATGGAATGGCGAAAACATGTCAGGCTTTCCGATCCGAAACGCGAAGCAGGTTTCACAATTTTTTTGCAATTTCTTTTATAATGAAAAAAGATAAAAATATGATTAAATAAAATAGACCGCTAACTTCGAGTGCTCTAAGCGTTTTAGTGGGAAAACAAGAATTTCGATTGCCACTAATTGCGGCAATCGCGTGAGTGTTTACACCCACAATTAACCGGGAGGAGATCTAGAAGGACGCTGTACAAAGAAGCTGATTTTCTGCGGGCAACGGGCGAGTATTTATTCAATTGCAAAAATTTAGCCGATGCGAGCGTTTATCCCTACAATTAAATAAGGAAAATATTCCTGATAGTTCTGTGAAAAATCTGTTTACAAAGAAGCCCCCAAAAGCTGCGTTTAATTCTACTACAACTACCCAGGTGATGAAAACCTCACAGCCAAATGGGTAAAGATGCTCCACTGGTTAGAAAAATCGAAGTTACTATGACTACTGAATTACACAGTCCGTGATTCTATTGGGTTGTCGTATTAAAACATTAGATTAAGGCTCACTGCATCGTCAGCACGAACGCAGCAGACTGAACTCACAAGCAGTTTTTAAAAATAGTTATAGTAGTTATATATGCAATGACGAACATACAACAAGAGAAGTTAGCACAACACAGAGAATCTGCGGAGCTGGTGGCGATGACAAAGGCACCTCCTTGTCGGTGATGAGGAAACTCTCTGCGGTTCTAATCCATGTTCGGGAACGCCTGATTTGCACGTGCACACTACATAGTGTCATAAAAGCACATGGATAGGCAATGGCACTGGTGTGAGAGCCTACTACGCAAAAATTGAAAATTAACCGATACGAGCAGTAGAACAAACGCACTTTGGCATCCTCCAAAACAAAGGCTGTCCCAGGAACATGAATTACGACTGCAAGGAGCACGGTTACTGCTTGTAAACAAAGGCAATCGGAAGCCAGCAAAAACACGCCAAACAGGAGCTCTCCAGTACATACAACGCCCATAAATCAGCGACGCTCCCTCACAAAGTCGTGGACTCATTCCCAAATGGTCTTTTGTCTGTGTCGAGTGCATCCTCCCGACACGAGATTCCGTCCTGGGCACGCAACTCCTGCAATCTTGGCCTTCCTGGCTTAATTGCAAAACGTAGCCAGAACAAAGGGTTTAATAAGAGGAGCAGAAGACCAAAAACAAAGCCTGTGGGAACCAAAAATACAATAAAAATATAAACTAAATTTATAAGCTTTTGCACGTAATTCAAAAAATAAAAGAACTTTAAGAACCGAAGAAAATCGAATCAAAGAAAATTAAATCTATATATTTTTTATTCAGGATATTTTTATATGCGTTTTCACACGTTTATTTTTACACGATTATGTTTTAAAAATACAGTATATTAAATCCTAGATAACCTTTTCACAACCATGATCAGAAAGCATGGCAAAGACCGAAAGGACTAACGAGAACCTCGTTCGCGGCGGGACACGAGGGCTCTGACCTCGGCCGTTCTCAATCATTTATCGGGTAACGACGTGTTAACTCGGCGTCCTCCTTCGGCGAGCTCTAAATAAATCATCGTCTTGGCCAGGGACCGCGCATGCTCGCTAGGGAGCAGCTGCGCCTAATTTGGGGTTCCTAATTTGTGTCCGCCAAAAACAAAGAAAACATGCGCAGGAGCCTCCTCTCAAGATGCACTATGGCGGGCGGCGGCTTCTTGTCCACTGATTTATGTGCCAAATTCCATTATGCAAACGTGGGGCGGCGATATCACCGACGCATTCTTTTCGTCGCCAGGAGGTCGCGCAACGGTCATCGGGGTTGATACATTGAGTGCCATTGATCAATTAAAGTTTCTGCGGTTCCATGCTATGTTCTGAGACACCTTAGATAGGGTTTGTCACTGCAAAAATATATTTAAAAAACCTCAAATATGGCCCCTTGAGTGAAAAGTATATCCTGTATTTACATGCATCTTGTCCAATAGAATTTAAAATGGAATTTAAAATCATCCAGAACAGTCGATTTTCCTTACAGTTCGTTCCTATGTATCCAGAAAAATTATGCGCATACTGTTGACTACGCTCATAAATTTGCTATCAAAAATAGTAAATTTATAAAACATAAAAAAGAAATGCGCCTAAAAGTAATCTGCAAACAGTGTAGATCCAAAATTCTTTGCGAACACATTTTTGCGCTTGAGAATGCTTTATAAAACATATGAGCACCTGTAAAGAAAAAGCAAAATGTTCGCATTAAAATTCAATTGTGTAAGCATGCTTTCGGCGAAGTTCCAGTTACGAACATGCTTTATTAGCATGCTTTAGAAGCACGCTTTATTAGCATCCCCATAACCTGCCATCAAAAATGTCTGCTGTTTGCTGTCTTTTATCCCAACAATGTTGACTGTTAACATTTGGAACAAGATCAAGTGTAGATAAAAATCGTGAATCAAAAATAAAAATTTTGCATTGAAATTCAAAGTCAATTAACCCGATTCGACCAGCAGAAAAGTTCCAGTTCCGGATACGACTCTTAAAAAAGCTCCCCTCTTTCATATTAACGTTCGATTTTTTACTGTCTTCGACAACCCTCGATGGCAACCCAATGGCACGGGGCAAGCGGGTGGCCAGAACATCGCGGCACTCCAATGGGGTCCGTAAATCAGAGAAGAGCGCGGCGGATCATTATGAAGCGATAAATCACCTCGTGGAAGTCTTTTTCCTTCCCGAAAGGTTCGGTGTTCGTCGGCGTCGTAAAGGTTTATGCGAACGGCGAACGAGCCCCGGGAAGCCCGGTTGCCCGGGAGAGGCGCTTTCAAGAGCCGACGTGTTTACGGGACTCCGGAAATCGGGCGAATTCGCGCTGGCCGGAAATTTGTTTTCTGCGCCAGAAAACAAATTAAAAGGACGAAAAGCCAGAGGTCGGGGCAATGGGCACTTGATACGACTCGAGCACAGGTGCACAAGGACAGCGGGATTTTAGGACACGCCTCTGATTCTACCATCTTAGTTAACGTTGCAACTAGTTGCTAATGGTCTAAAGGTGCAAATTCCTCTATTCCAGAAACAGGTGGACCCTCAGTCAATATAAACATCAAATTAAGTTGTTGCACTCTATGAAATAGAGCGCTTTCCTTTTTATATTCTGGAGAGCAGTTCACGAACCAAAAATATCAATCAGAAAAATATCAATTAACTGTCCTTGCTCCTTAACACTTGACAGAAGACACTTTACAAGGCCCCAAAAATCTTGTTCCTATAAATAGGGCACTTTTCAGAAAAAGTTGTGACACGCCACTGAAGACTGACTGGAAAAAAAACTTATTTGTGCATATCCTATTTACGTTTTAACGCTACTACAGAGGTAAACTGTTGCAAAGCAGACCTGGATATCGAACGCAAAAATTTACTTGAATTTTCTTGAAGAAATGTGTCACATCAGCTTGGAAATTCCAATGGTGCATTCGCCAATGGCTCCTTAAATTAAACGATGTTTTGTTACATCCGGTATGTTCGAACGTTCCGAAAGACGGCAAAAATAACATCTACTCTTCAAAGTTCCCGGTGTGCTCAAAAATAGCAGCATTTATTGACAGCATAGAGACATCAGACTATGGAAAGGTCACAAATTATACAAACAGGAGCGGCGGACTGTGTTTCACTTCTTCCTACCGTATCCGCCCATGCCGCCCATGCCTCCCATGGGGTAGGAACCGTACATGCTGCCCATGCCCATGCCATATCCACTGCCCATGCCCATGCCGTAGCCTCCGCCATAGGGGTATCCTGAAACGGAGCCGCCTGCACGCCCTCGCGACACGTCCTTCCCACTCACCTGAGCCGTACATGCCTCCCATGCCGTAGGGACCCATCATGCCGCCGTACATGCCGCTTCCGAAGCCTCCCATGCCACCACCGTAGGAAGCCGAAGCGAAGTAGACGACTGAAGAAGACAATAGACGTAAAATAATGTGTCCTTTTAAATTTTTGAAGGTAGGGGCAACGAATTTCGTGGAGTTTTGAAGCGAAATCCTCATGACGCTCATGACTCCGTTGAATGGACATACGCTAGCAATACAAAGTGCGCAAAAATTGTAACGCTTATTTAAAAGGTTGCATTGATAAAATATATGTAGAACACAGCTGTGAATTTTGGTTAAAAACTCGAAAAAACATCGAGTGAACACTAAAGAAGGATGGCTTTCTACCGTACCTGAGAAGAAAAGGACGAGTTTGCAGAGGGTGGAGGCCATCGTAGAAGTACTTGTGTGGAGGGCGATCCGCAGAAAACTGATCCAACCGTCGCCGGAGCGCACTTTTATGCGCGCGGCGACAAAGGAAGGTCGGATTATCCAACAAGTTGTCAATTTGGAGTCCTCGCTCTGCTACGAGGATTACGGTGACGCATCAGTGGTGGTCAATGCCCCCAGGAGTGGCGGCGTTCGCGTCCATCCGCCCACAAAGAAACATTCGCGCGGATTGCAAACCTCATCTCGTGAGTCTCCAGTGGGGAAAGGAAAGTTCAACCACTTGAGGAGTACGAGATGCGGGAGTCGATTAGGCAGAGGGACTTAAAAGTGCGACTGAAACTTCCTCGTCTTTACCTTTGAAGCACTTAGGTACCAGGTATTGGAAATGTGATGTTCAAATGTTCATCGTGTGGTGACGTTAAGAAAAAATTGCTAAAGATTCTGTACAAAGTTGAACTTTTATAAAGCTGTAACGTAACTCTCTTGAGACCACACATGGAGCATGTTGAACCATGAATCCAGAGACGCATATTTTTTTATATTCGCTATACTTGGTCTGCCTCCTTCTTTAAAAAAAAATAATAAATATTCAAATTGCCTGAATTTCAAAAATTTTAAATTTCAATTTGTGTCAGAAACTGAATTTTTAAAAAAAATTATATTGTTCATTCTTATTTTCCATTTTCATTCTTATCTTATAAATAGAAGATGCTATAGTGAGCCTTGCTCCTATTTCTTGAAGAAGTGGGACCGTATTCAAGTCATATGGCATTCCTGTTTCTCTACGCTTTTTCATACTTTGGAAACGGATGTGATAACACTCAACATCCGTCCTTCCCATATTTTCCGTTTCACCCGAGAGGATGGTCAGCGAGGATCACTCGATGAGTCACACATTTCAAACTAGACTTTATCAGAGGTAAAAACGAACAAAACACAAATCGGATATCATAAAGGTGCGATTAGTCCGCCGCGCGTGGATTACACCGTCGTCGGCTTCGCATAAATCCTCCGCTTCATCGCTTCCCGTACATGCTGTACGGCAGTGGGAAGGTATTTCTGTAGTAGGACGAGTATGGGTAGCCGCCGAGGCCCCCGTAGCTCCAGGCGAGAGGGTTCGCTCCGAGACCGTAGCCGGTGCCGTAGCCGCTCAGTCCATAGCCGCCCAATCCGTAGCCGGTGCCCATTCCGTATAGGCTACCATAGCCACCATAGGCGCCTCCGTAGGGGTATCCATAGCCGTACGAGCCATAGTATTGTGCGGATGTGTGGGAGACAAGAAGGAAGACGGATAGGAAGGCAAGAACCTAAATATTATGGTCGAATTGCGAAGAACGAAATGTTCTAATAGAAAATTTGGAATATGGGATTCAGGGCATACAAAGGGAAAAGATCTGAAACCTTCTCCATAAAAATTTACCGTATGTTTCGTCAAAAATTTTAAAAGTATTATAGATTGAAACGTTAGAATATTACAGATATCATGGATTTTGGGGATCAAATCATATTTAAATTTAGAAATCGCTGGAAGCGATCTGGAACCTCGAACGTGCAAAATCCGGTTAGTGCCAACCCAAGAGGTGACTCACGTGGGCAACAACAGGTCGCGAGAGCATAGCAACTGCAACTGGATTCCGGAGGGTGCCTCGGCTGTTTATACGAGTCGCCGAGGTAATTTTCAGCCGATTCGGCCATCTGGAATCGTGAACAACAAAAGCGAAGCGTGCAGAGGGCAGTTTTCGTCTTTTGTGGAGCCGCAGCTAATCGCCTTTCCTTCCCCTCCCTCACCACTTTCTGTTTTGCTCGGCGTTCCTGAGTCACACGTGCTCCTTATGTTTTTTTGTGTACGCCAAAGATGGAAACCATGAGGTACAGTTGGGGAGGAACTTGTTAGGGGGACGGAAAGTTCCTGGGATGGTGAGGGAAAGTTCGGCTGGCGATCTCCGATGCGTGAAGAGTCAATCCGCGCGAGGTGAACTTTCGAGCCAATTACACGGATGTGACGGGCGCGGGCACGGCGCGCATAGTTCCTGAGCGATTCACTGAATGGGGAACGCAGAGTGAAATGACGAAATAGTAGAAAAAATGCAGTGGGGAAATTAGTCGGTCGGTTCCAGGAAAGCAGGAAGTAAAAGGAAAGCACGGAGTTACCGTCACCATTACTGCCAGCATACTGCTGTTTTAAGCGACCTAAAGACCTTAAGACCTTCAACGCTGTTGAAAAAAATTTGGCTCTTACCACACATCAAAAATTCTGCTACAAGTATGCAGTGCGATGCGTATTTTTGAAGATGGTTTTGGGCACGTTCTAGCTGTAGTCACATTTTGCAAAAACATCGACGCCATTCACAGAACTGACTATTTCTGTTTATTAAAAATAAAAAAAAAGTTTAAAAATATAGTTACCTTTCAGCAGTTCCCTAAATTGGCTGTTACCACAAAAGTACACCCCAGCTGACCCTCGTTGCGTCTTTCTTCTTTAAGGCTGCCTTGCTGTGTTAACTCGACCGGTCGAAGGGATGCAACCGGTTCAGCTGACAAGCAGACATTGCCGACTTTCGTTTTTTTTGTTCCATCTGCTATAATGGGAGGAACGCAGGCATTTGGAATACTCGCCATAGGATTGAAACATTTCTCATGTGACAGGTTCTCCTGGACGAATCGCTGGACGTAAATACTGTGACTGTTGCACGGCCGGTGTGTCAATCGTGTTGAAATCCAAAAATTTTTTCACCTTCTCTTAAGAAAAAATAAATTTAATGATTTGATTCAGCTTCAGAAGAAGTAGTCATGTTTTTCTTCCAGGAGAGACGGCGATGATAAAGGTAAGCCTGCTGGAAACGCCGCCATAAATTTATGGTCATTCCTGAGCCCATTAGTCAAGTCCGGGTCGTCACACGGCCCGGCGGGCTCATTACACAGATAAACGAAAAACTGACGATAAATGAACAGCGGAAAAAGTGTGTCCATCAACAGACTCATTTGTCAGTCTCGGAAGGACACCTGTTTCACAGGAGGTACCTCGACTTTAGAAAATCCACTAGAGAGTCTTGTCACCGCTTAGAGCAAGTGATATTCTTCAGGCACTTCTTGTGAAGCTCTGTTGCCGTCCAAGATATACGAGAAAACTGATGTTTGTATGATTCGAAAGCAGTTCTGTGCGAGCTAAAACGGAAAGTGGTTGCACTATTCTGCACTAGTCGTTTCAAGTATGCGTCACTGCGTCAGAAACTGAAGAACGTGTCACGCAACTACTTTCGTCGAGACAGGAGTGTTCACGCGAGAAAACTCAAGTTTCGTAGTCCCGTACTTTTAAAGGGAGTGCCAGGTAGACTGAAAGTCATCAAAAAGCGAAATAATGGAATGAAAAAATTACTATCTATGGGAACCTGATAGTTATTGAATGTGAGTTGTCCATATGTGCATAGATTGCATTACAGTAGTACCTTCTTTATTAGCAGGACCTTAATACGTGATAAAAGAAAAAAAATTGTTTAATATGCAAACGGATTCAAACATGCTTCTAACGTTCTGAAGTGACTGCAAAGCACAGCCTGAATGAAGCAGGTAACTGCCACGTCGATAAGCAACTGTCAGGTCGAATAAGGGCTAACGCGGATCTAAAAATACAGCATGATTCGATTGGTCCGACATACGCACTCGATTTACAGGTAACTCGTGTCGCAACTCATGATCATACGAGAGCGGCGACCTATAGAGTGCTTGGTTTTGGTACATTACCCCATAACAAGCTACGGTCATGAAACATCCAGAGTTCCAGTAATTCAACTATCGTAAGGTAGCATGACCAAAAATTCACAACACATACAGTGAAACTACAGCAAAACTTTTATCACAAGTCAAGATGGGTTCACAAACTATGCACACAGTAAAAGAAGCTGGATGGAGCTTTTGAAAGTATCTCACGTAGCTTTTCCACAAAAATAAATATCTGACCTTCAAGAAGTTTGCTCTATGATCAGTTCGCCGAACGATTGGAAACAAATTCTGTGCGGTCGCATAAAACGATGGCTTTTCTCACGTTCTTCCCATATCTTTCTCAATGTATCCCATTCGAACAGTACTGCTTCTATCTCTGCTCATTGCCACAGTAACTTCCCAGTTCTACACCAACCAAGAGCAACCGTACTACGGATACCAACAGCGCAGCTACGACCCCTTCCAGCGTTGGATCGAACAGCGGAGACGTGACCGCGCCAGGGACATTGGCCCCAAAGATGGATGCTGTGTGGGAGGACCTGGAGGATGGGGCGGTGGTAGCGGAGCTGGTGGAGGCGCCTGGACGGGAGGACACTGAACGAGTATTACTATATCCGGTGATAGTAGTTTTATGTAATCTAATAAACCGAACGTAATAAGTGGATGAAAACCTAAATTTATAGGCACTAATGGCTTGATTCTCCGTAGCTGGAACACTCCGTGAGCGTCAGGTTGCAAAAGACCACATGATTGAAGCGACCGGAATTTCGACCGTATGTGATGGATGAGAGTCTTCTACGTCGGTGACCCGCTTGGTTTTTGGTTCTCATGTTGTGGTTTACCATTAGTCGAAGTTCTGTGAAAGTTGCGTGGGAAAGCTGTAGGATATAATGAGATAATGCCAACACCAGCTACAAAAATTTTTTATAAACATTGCAAGCTACTTTCCAACGGTGGACTTACGTGACTTACGTAAGGATACTACATTAGTCGATTTTCTTTGTCGAAACAGCCGTGTGGGTTTTTCCCCGCTTCTGTTCACGATATCATTTTACCCGGTATTCTAACAACAACTAAAGTAGCAACACCCGGTCGAGTAGATCAACGAACTTTTTGATCTGCGGGTGCGCGTCTTTCATCTCTGCGCGTCACAAAACCGTTTCAGCGCCTCGTTCCAGTTTGGCGAAGAATCGAACTTTCGTCGATCCGCTCGCCTTCCGCGACACGTTCCTCGGTGTAACACGGCGGCGTCCGGTTTGCGCGGAGCATCGTATAAAACCGAAATTCGGCCTTCGGCCTTTTCTTATATTCGATTCGAACTCTCGTCTTGGGTCGATGCACGTCGTATTCTTATTACTGGCTGCGTGCCTACTTGGCTTCATCGATGGCCAGTTCTGGGGAGGTGGACCCTGGGTGCCGCGCCCTCCGGGTCCCTGGGGCCCTTCCTTCCACGGCCCCAGCCCCTGGCATGACTTCCACCACCACCATCATCACGAAGAGTTAGGACCCGGAGGTCCTGGTTCCTGGAACGGCGGTCCTGGAAGAGGCAGTTGGAATGGAGGAGGAGGCGGCGGCCCTGGAGGAGGTCGAAGTGGTGGTCCTGGAGTAGGCGGTTGGAACGGCGGAGGAGGAGGATCAGTAGGCGGACGAAACGGTGGTCCTGGAGGAGGCGGCTGGAACGGAGGCGGAGGAATGGGAGGTGGAGGCCCTCCTGGATGGGGCGGCAGCGGAGGTGGCAACGGTGGCGGATGGAACCAGAATGGAGCCAGTGGAGGTGGAGGAGCTGGTCGCGGTGGAGGAGGTGGAGGCGGTCGAGGAGGTCAAGGCGGCGGTCAGGGAAGAGGTAAAGGGAGAGGCGGCGGCGGAGGAGGTCGAGGAGGTGGCGGAGCCCGGAACCAGAATCAAAACAACTGGAACTGGAGCTAGAAGCTTCCGTGCGATGATCTCTCATAAAGAAGTTCATAACGGACAATGTATGTATTTCATGTCACTGGCAATAAACGGTTTCCTCGAAGTAAGATACATTCACGATGGACTCCCGCACCTCAGGTTGTAACACTGTTCAGCATCGTCAAACAGGAACACCATAGATCGCAACAATTAATCTTCCTCACATCGATGAAGACGGTATATACTGACTTGAAAATACCAACCCAGAATAGCGACGGTGCTTAACTCGCTGTTCAGAGGACTTGCAAGCGTTAGTGGCAACCGTAACCTTATGTCCGTGCATTTGTTAGTCTTCAAAGATCCGGTTAAAAACAACTCAACGCTGGATAACATTGCGGAGCCAATGATATCGCCATAATGAGATACGGTATCCAGTTTTCACCACTGCTGGACAGCATTTCTCGTTGTGTATGGTTTACCTTAAAACATATTGAACTTGCTGTAACCGTCCGTTACATTCACACGACAAGAGATTAAGTGTAGCAATCTTGTGGTATTCTTGGATCGTTCCTCATCAATTGGCCACCCTTCCATCAGTCATCATTTGTGGAAGCGCGTTCTCCTACAACGAAAACCCTCGCTGAACAATACGGACGTTCGCTTTGTTGCTGGGGGAGGTGACTCGTCGGTCCTTCTTCATGGGCTTTACTTGGACGTTTGTGGCCTGAGGATGTCCGTGGTGTTATCAGGTTTATTTGTGGACCGAGTATGTCCTTGTTTGACTGAGGCATCCTGAAAGTAGATGCAGACGAAGTATCTGGTTATATCTTCGTCCGTGATCATGTCTTCTTCTTTTTTAATCTTTCCGTAGTCAGTGGGGCTGAAGGTGGAGCTGACTGCCTTATGCCCTGCATGCCTGCGAACAAGACGGTTGACTGATTTGGGACAGGCCAGTGGCGGGATCGACAAAACTGGGAAGTGCTTCCTGGTAACTTCTCGAACTTTTCCTGGCTCCCCATAGAGAGAGGGTGCCTTCTCGGTTGCTCTTTGTGCGCCGTACTCCACATCTGTCGCGGTGCTTTCGCTCTCCGGTCAATAGGGAACAGCGCGAATTTAGCGGGAAGCACTTCCCGTTTTTGCCGATCCCGTCACATGTTGTACGTCGCCTTTCATTTGTTGATGCCTTGAACATTTGACTATTAATCACCATTCTTTTCAGACCTCCCTCCATGGACGAATCGGCTGACAAGAAGCCAGTCAGCACCCCCGAGCAGCGAGCGATCTGGGCGCGCCGATCCCGGGAACGCTACAATGCGATGACCCCCGCCGAAAGGTCCAAGCGGAATCGAAGAAGCCGAATTCCAGCCTACATGAAAGGCTGTAGCGAACAGGAAGCACAAGAGTACTTGGAAGCGGTGAAACGACAGAAGGCGGAGAAGCAGCGGGCGAAGTACCACTCGATGACGCCGGAGCAAAAACGGGCGTACAACCTGCGCCGCACTGAAGCGTACAGGCAGAAGCGTATGGTACAGAAGAGGCTACTGGAAACGCCGGTGAAGGAAGCGACCGAATCCGACATCGCGGAGCTGACGAATCTGATCAAGCGGAGGAAGAAGCGCGCCGAGATTGCGAGGAAGAAGTACCACAGACTCTCGGTGGAGAAGAAGCAGAAGCAAAACAAGCTGGGGAGCCAATATTACCGTCGGAATGGATCGTGATCTTGTTACTTTGATAATTCTACTTTGACAATGTGAGTTTAATAAATTCTGTGACCCGTATCTACCTCGTTTCGTCCACATGAACTGTTCAGCGTTTCTTGATCCCTGGAGGCACTCCTAACAGTGCGGTTTCAAGTTTGCAGGCCATTCGTTTGTTGTCCTTTGGTTCTGGCTGTGCGCCTGCGAAAGAGCTTTGTCTACCGTCTGATCCTTCGTCTGGTTCGTCTATGTTCTGAGGTCTATCACAGACTCTGCGTAACTATTCAGCAACCACGGTACACGATACGCATTGCGATGCTTTGACTTCCAACGAACAACCCACGATACAGCGCGGTTCGCTGTTTTCCTTGTCAGCTTCCCCATCACCAGATAAGTGTTTGCGGCATTCTTCCGGTCTTGCCTTTTTTTTGATCAGAATCTATCTCAGGGCCGACTCTAGGACGGACAGGATCACACGATGAGTCGCAATTACAGCTTCGGTCCATTGCAAGCGCCTTCTTACGTGGCAAGGACTCAAATGTGAATGTGATGCTAGCGCCACTTTGTGCATTACCGTACTTGTGACATTTACTCAGGGCTTCTTCTTACTTCTTGAACGGTCCTGGCTCCCGGCAAGGGGGAATTCTACTGTGCCCGGAGGGCCTAAAAAGAGCCAAGCAACCCTCGCTTCATTGGATTTCGCTTGCGGCTATTTCTCTCGAGTTTTGATTTACTCGGTTTTCTGGTTTTCCCTGTCTTGCATACTTCCTACCCGTGGCCGTCATAGAATTTCCATTCTTTTGATGCCGGCTGCTCTCCTTGTGCTGGGTTTACTCCTGGAAGTGGTCGTGCTTTATGGCTCCTTTCACCCGTCTTTCTAGTAGTTTCTTCTGTACCACGCGATTCTGCTTGTACGCTTCAGTGCGCCGCAGGTTGTACGCCCGTCTCTGCTCCGGCGTCATCGAGTGGTACCTCAGCCGCTCTTTCTCCGCCTTATACCGCTTCCAAGTACTCCTGTGCTTCCTGTTCGCTGCAGCTTTTCATGTAGACTGAAAGGCGGCTTCTTTGGTTTCGTTTGTTTTTTTGACCGGGGTCATCACATTGTAGCGTTCGTGGGATCGGCGCCTGTGTCCTTGTGGACTGGCTAGCTAGCCAAACCAGCTGCAAGTCTTATGACGCTGCAATTGTGTCCTTTTTCTCTATGTCCTGATATGTCTTGCTGCACGTCCGCGGTCGCGGCTTTGCTCTGACGCTTTCGCGCTTTTCCGATCCTTAAAAGTTTACTTCTTTTCAGACAATGAGCGAGAAGGAGCAGCTCTACTGCATCTGCCGCAAGCCGGAGGACACCAGGAAAATGGTGCAGTGCGACGACTGCGACGACTGGTTTCACTACGTCTGCGTCAAGTTCAAGAAGCGGATGGCCGACAAGCCCTTCTACTGCCCGGGCTGCAAGGAGCTGAGGAAGAAGGCCGAAGAAGCAATGAGGGCGGAGAAGAAGGTCGCAGAAGCAAAGCAGCCGGAGAAGAAGTCCGAAGAAGCAAAGCAGCCAGAGAAGAAGTCCGGAGAAGAAAAGAAGGCGGAGAAGTCAGCCAAGGAAGCAAAGAAGCCGGAGAAGAAGCCCGAAGCAGTCCAGAAACCGGAAAAGAAGGCCGAAAAAGCAAAGAAGCCGGAGAAGAAGGCCGAGGAAGCCAAGAAGCCGGAACAGAAAGCAGCGAAGAAGCGGAAGGCGGGTGAGGCGGATGAAGATGCGGACTTCCGCATGTTCGAGCCCCAGCCCGAAACGTCAGCGGAGTACATCGCGCAACTCAAGGTATTTAATTTATTCTCGTCTTCTAACCTTCAACATTATATTTCAGAGAATGTGCGCCCGGCTCCTGCGCGAAAACGGCTACGACTACCTCTTGCCTGCCCTGGAACACGTGGACGTCTCCGCCGACTTCGCCTGGGAGGACTAGAAGCGGCCTGTTTTTTTGTTATAAATATTGTACCTTATGTCTTCTTGTGTTCCTTTCATCTCTGGGAGTTTCAGCTCATTGAGGTCGTCACCTGATGATTTCGATGAGCTGAAACTCCCAAGGATGCGTCGAGACGGTGAGGACGTGTATGGGATAGAACTATCTGTTCAAAGCGAAGATCGTGTTGAAACCGGTGAGACGGTCTGGAACATCTCACCTAATCCTCTCTTTCCGCAGTTTGATTGGAGTGCAGCTGGAGGATATGTTGGTTGGGCATGTCTGCTCATTGCTGTCTACTTGCATCACCTTGTCTGTCTTGTGTGCAAACCGTCAATATTTCCGCCAATGTGCTTTTTCCATTAACTCGCATATGCTTACCTTTTGCGATTTTCGAAGGAGTGCTTGTTATTAGGCGTGGCTCTGAGCCACGCCAATTACGGTTTAGATTTGCCTTCTGTGCTTTGAATTGAAATGCGCAGCTTATGTTGTATCATGTCGTATTTAATAACTGCTTTCAGATATTTGGGGATCGGCAATGATGCTCAACAACTTCCCAACGATCGGACGTTCTACTGCGGTCCTCAAACTTATCGATTACGGCTTAAAGGTGAGCCAAAATATTTGCGCCGCGGTTGCTTGTTTTTACTGTTTTCATAACAAACTGTTTACATACAAATTTCAGGTGGTACAAGGCACCCCGAAGATCCAGCAAGCTTCACGTATCCGCTGCTACACGAAGCATAAAGTGGAATGCAGCCGCCCAGTTGTGAAACGATCCCGAGTTTCGCTCAGCCCTGGCTCAAGGAAGTCGTCGACAGCCACCATGAAGACGGAGCAACCTGCACGACGCCGATCCCCCAGACGGGATTCTTCGAGGCGCCATGGAAGTCGTACTTGCCACTCTTCTCGAGTACGATCGCGATCGCGGTCTCCCTTGCGAATGCGTCCAGCACTACTGAAGATGGGCGAAGCACGTACGGACGAAGACAGGCGGAAGATTTTCGAGGCCATCCTTGCCCGCCCTGGACTTGCTGATCTTGTAGACCACGCATTGGCTACTGTCGCAGCCTGCACTCGATGAACACTCGAGAATGATGAGTTCTGGTCGCTGTAACATGTCTTGTGCCCGTCGTATATCTATCTATTCCCTGCCTTGTTTGTGTTCCTATCAATAAATTATCGTTCCTTTATGACTTGAAAATCTCTTTCCACTTGGAGATCTTCTTCAGAACGGAAACTTCTGGAAGAGGGCATGGCCCCGAAGAAAAGCCTTGTTGGAGGACGAAGATTTGGAAGATCTCCTCCAGGACGGATGGTTCTCAGTTGCAGGGCTGAGAAGCTTGGGTGTAGCTGTTCCTGGGCAGAGACGAACTGGCTTCTCACTGAATTACGAAGAGCGGAGCGAGGCCCAAGAGTGGACTGAACAAGGTTAAACACACGCAGGAGAAACCAAGAAAGCGAAGTCGAGGACCACTCGGGAACACAGTCCGCCAGATGCGATCCCATTGCTGACTATTGGGCGGAGAAGAAACTTTTTGTCCGGCGATGTCACATACATGGGGCCCGTAACAGCCACATATACTCAAGAAGCCTATAAACTAAAAAAAACTATTTACAGGATAACTATGCATATGCTTCTATCACGCGTTGAATCTAGGACACTTCTCCTTCGTCTCCGGATACAAAAGATCGAGTTGGTTCCGGAATTCGTTCACAACCTGTAAGGACCCATGCGTCTCAAGTAGCGTATCTTGACTGACCTGCATGTAGCCTTTCCGCATCGAGTTCTTCTTGGCCATCCGCTCAGTGTTTGTCTCCTTTGTCTTGATGCCTTCGTGTACACTGAAGAGATCACTCACAATGGAGAAGGAGTAGCCCTGTCGGCAGAGGATTGACGCCTGAAAGACATAATGGAAGAGTTTGAATAAACAGATCGCCTGGTCCCTCCGCCCAAGAAGCTTACCAGATGGGTGTTGGACCTCATTCGAAAAGGAAAGCGCTCGTCATGGAGGGGAACGTCATCAGCCGCGACGAACTGTGGCTCCCAGTAGGCGTTCTTGTAGGGAATCGCCGCGACAACGGCGACGTCCTCCTTCTCTGGACGCGCCACCCACTCCTCAAGACCCGGGATCGCATGGCCATCCGCATAGAACAACTTGTGGAACTCGACGACGTCTCCATTCTTGAGGCCTTCAGCGAGTCGTGCCTTGGAGTCCAGCAGCGTTAGGTTCTGCCGCTGCTCGAAGCGCCTGTGCACGAGCACCGTCTTCTGCTTCTCCTGGATGAGAAGTCGGTTGGCCAGCTTCTTGATCCTCCGGTTGTAGTCGCAGCAGAGGGCGTTCTCGATGTCGCCTGAGAGGAAGAGGCGTGTCTCAGCTTCGGAATGAGCGATGTTCCGGGCGGCGTTGATCGGGTAGAGATCGTCGGGAGAGGAGTCGGGCTAGAAAGGAGTGATGATTAAGGAAAGGATCGTAATGGAGAATTTCAAACCTCTGGCCTTCTGTAGAAAATCGCAACCTTCAGTAGATCTGTTGGAGAAGTAATCCTCTCGAAGTACTTTTCAGCTTCTCGAAGGTTGTCGGCATCTTGCGCAAAGACCGCCAGAGAGATGGGCGCCTTCCAGGACTTTATCTGAAAAATGGCGACCTCGCTCTTCGTCTGTTCACTCCAATCCGCATACCTGCATGTCCAAGTACTTGTCCACATAGTCCAGGGTGCAGTGCAGCACCAGCGTCACGGAGTCACGGTGCTCTGGAGGAAGGGGTCCGGAGTGGAGGACGTTCCGCAGCACGACGTACTTGGCGTCCACAGCGGACTTCGACCAATGGTCCTAGAAAGTGGATATAGTAGGCAATCAGAAAACAAAAGAGATCACAGATGATTTTTCGAAAGTTCGTCCATTACCTGGGGGACAAACGCGAACGCCATAAAGAAGTAGAGGACACCGAAGCATAGCGTCGCCAGAAGAGCGAAAAGAAGTCGCGAACGGTTGCATCTCGAGACCGAAGCCATGTTATCTCCGTTGTCAGATGGGAGCAGACGTCAGCGACCAGAACACGGGACCTACAAGGGAAGGCCACAAAGTGCGAAACAGCAAAAGACACGTGATTTGGACTTCCGCGTGGAGCCAGCTTGGTTTCATTCTCCGCCGGCATGACTTACTGTATCACGAAGATTTCATTCTAGGAGTCCCGCAAACATCTCGAGAGTGTAATACACTGAAAACCACGCATGGGCACCTGTTTCATGTAGGGTAGGGCCGCAATGTGCGAATGCTTGCATTTCCCCTTCATGAGTCAAGACTCGCGACCTAAAAATCCCAAAAATTAACAAAAACGCGGTGAAGAATATTGTGAAGCACTCTGAAGCCTGGCTTCTTGGTCAGAGTTCCAACAGTGATCCATTTACAAAAACTTATGTGCATTTTCCCACGCTGTACACATAGATGTTGGGCAGAATAATAGGGAGGGACTCTACCACTGCAGCGCGCTTTGTCATGCCCGTTTGTTTACAAATCTGTTCAGCCACGTTTGTATACAACAGAGTTGCCTCGTGGATGATGGCAGTTGGGCCATCATTGCCATGCCTCCATGTGAGGATAAAAAAGAAGAAAAAGCCAAATGTAACCCCAAAGTGGGGATCAAGAAGTTTAAGCGGGCATCAGAAGAAAACAAGCTGTTTTCGGGGGCAGTAAGTGGCTGATAAGAAAGATAGCGGCCATCAGTAAACATTGTCGTAAAACTGTCTCGATTTGTTAATCCGTAAAGTAACACTGCGGCAAATTTTCGATGCTCTATTTATTGGATGACAGGAACATCAAGTTGAGTGGAACGGAACGCAGCTCATTTTTTGTCAAAAGCCGGATTGCAAATATGTCATTTGTGGTTGAGAGTCGTGATCGCTCTTGAGTGATTTAGGTCATCGTGGAGCTCATTCGCAGCCCGGAATGGGTAATCCTCGGTTCCATGTTCTACGTTTCAGGAAGCGCCGCTAACGAGGGAACTCAAACTGAAAAGATTCAAAAGGAGCCTTGCTGCGATGGGAAGAGGTGGAACTAACTTGTACGTCTTCTAAAGCAAGAACGATTGTGCTAAGATGTTGCAGAGGATGCGAATGTTGTTGGTCTAAACGACGGTATCCAGAAGAATTCGAGAGCAGCCGATGACAGAGAGACGATTTGGGGAGCGGATTCGGAAAGGATAAGACTATAATTACAATATCCGGCAACTCTTTCACGGCGACAAGTAATTACTACATGTATCGAATGTCAACGATTCGTATTCAACGTGATCCAAGCAGTTAGAGGAAGTCAGCAGCGACCAATTGTGGTGAAGCTGTTCTTCAGATCTTCTTCTTCAAAAGAAGGAGCAGTTTCCATAATGCTATTTTTGCCTAGCCAAGATTGACTTAAATCCAGAACTCACATACATGGATTATTAGTGCATTGAATAGAACGCATCACAATGAGTCATTAGCATTGATCCACAAAGCACTCTACGTATAAACCAGTTTCGTGTCTGCGGAGGGCTGGAATCCTCTGGACCGCTTTGATGAAATCACCATGCCCTGTCAAATTCATTTTACCATTGTGATCTCTGATGAAGAAGCTAGGTTTTTTCCTTCTTTGCCCGCTCACTGCTGATGGCACTGACTTAAGAGTAAAGGAGCTTGGAAATATGACATAGCAAGCACGCTAAGCACCCGAAGCCAAATTGGCGTGGCAGCGCGCCACGCCTAATTCTTCCAATGCTCGCTGGAGAGGCATCACATTGGGGTCCAGCTTTAGCCTTTCAGTTTTTATGGTCGCTTTCTCTATTGTTATGATCTCAAATGTCAGCCTAACGTGCTGAGAATGTATAGAACACTTTTATAGCGGTTTTCTTAAAACACTTGTCTTCTCCTTCTTCACCTCGTCTGGACCCAAACTTTTTAAATCGCTCGCTGTAGTCCGAGACATCTGCTGGTCGTCCGTGTTTTTGTTTTTGAATTCTTCACATCGTCCTTCTGGCGACCTCGGACGAGCAACATCTGTTGTTTGCCGTCACAGTGATTTATCTCCGTCGCTTGCCTCCTCCTTGTCCTTCTTAAACGCCCCAGACGGTCGCCTCGCCACCAGTGCGGGAGTGAGGGACGCTCGGACCTCCGTAGATCAAACGGTTTTATCATCGGGGCTTTTTATATTCACTTTCGCTGTCTTTTTCTTTTCAGAAATCATTTTTTCGCTTTCTACTTTTTCCCAACACTCCCTTCATCGACCTCGGGGAGTCGCTAGAATCGAAATCGGGGAACCGGTTCCGTTCTTCACTTAATTGTGCCCGGGCGTCAGTTCGATTCACTTTCAGATTATGCGCCTCTCGCTCGTCCTCCTCGCCCTTGTGGTCATAGTGGCGGTGGCCTCTGCCTGTGATATTATCGTCCACGTGAAGTCGGACACGGACAAGAAGTTCGCGGCTCAAGTGCTCGCACCCAACGGAAAGAAGAGCGAGAAGTAGGTTCATAAAGTTATCAAAATTAACGTATAATAATCTTAAGGACTTTAAATGCAGCAAGTAATTTCTTTTTTACAGGTGGAACTACACGCACAAGAAGGAGAAGAACACATTCCAGCAGAAGGCGTCCGAGTGCGGCCTCAAGGACTGGGAGATCTCGACCTTTGATGGTGCGAAGCTCGTCACCACGGCCAAAGTCACCCTGAACGGCATTGGACGAGTGACCTACTTGGTCGGCGACGATCTGAAGCCCGTGATGAAAGACCGCCAGGGCGCCATCTGTAACGGACAGTGCGCTCCTCTTTCGCGCAAGTAAAGCTTCTTTTGGATTTTATGTGGCATTTACAATAAATTTTGGCCCCTTCATAATCTTGGATATGTTGCCATCTTTCTTGTTTGATTTGGACAATGGGGTCCTTTCGTCTTATCCTCTCTTTGCTAACCAATAAGCTTAAATTAATAACATTTGCATTTGGTACTTTGGTATAACAGATTTACCACCTTTTTTCTTCATAGTTTATACGCTTTTACTTGTAAATGTTTGGATTCACTCTACAGTATGCTCTAAAAATCGGCGTTGGTCGTCACCTCCTGCCTAAACTATGAATTCCCTCTCGAGCTTCTTCGCGTCATCCGGTGTCGGCGAGTTCGGACCGCTCGCCGTGATCCTTGATCCTCGTCGATTCCTTATCTGAAATCCTTACTCCAGTCTCTGGACCAGCTCTTTCTCTTCTCACCATCCTCTTTACATTGGACAGAACGCTCTCTGTGGATTCGTACGAGTCACGCCTTACGTATACAGGCACGTTTTGCGCGTCGTTGGAAGTGGTAACCCGCTGAACCATTTCAACGTGGTCGGTTTCTGGCCTGAGAAGCGATATGCAAAGTCACATATGAAGTTATGTGACTTACACGTAAGCGACGGCCGAGCCGACCTGAGGATTGATCGGGGTGCGCGCAGTCTCCGCAGAGTAAAGAGGCTCTGGCACCGTCTCCTCCCAGAACAAGTCCTTCTCCATTGCGGGCTCCGAGCCAATCCCGTCGTCGACGATCTCCAAACTCGCCTTAAGGAGAAGGTGAATTAGAGGATATGGGGCACATAGCACACCTTCAAGTTTCGGTCGACGATCCAGTTTACTTCGAAGTTGTCGTCGTCGTTTCCGAAGGGGTTCAGAAGCGCCTCTGCCACCTTCAGCCACCCAGTGTAGAAAATAAATTCCAAGATAGAAAAGATGGGGACGTAGGTCATCAGCTGTAAACCAAAGGCAGTGTTGCAAATGGCAAAGGTAGTGAGCAAATCTATGTGCATACATTATCCGTGTACAAAAATTTAGATAATCTCCTCAGTTTTCAGTCTTCTGGCACGTACCGGTCCTCTAAGATCGTGATATCGATTGGTGACCAGCATCTGGCGGCCGAGAAGATTACAAATAAAGTAAATGCGCACTGCTAGGGCGACTACTTGACTGTATAGGAGAGGAATTGGCGCCCAATCGAACATCGCCAGGCGGAAGAGTTTGTTCCGGAAGATGAGGATCTCCTGTAAAGGTGGAAGATAATGTCCATGACTTTGTAGCATTATGTAACACCCTAAGAGAAGGTGAAATTATGGATCCATTGTAAGCTACAATCTATTACAACGCCATGACACAAGAGGATATACCTACTTTAAAGATGTCCTGGACAGCAAAGTCGTTCTTGATGAGTCCGTCCTTACGCGCTTCAATCGTCGCCATCATCGCCCACTTGATCGGGACCCAGTACTTCCTGTTGGACGTGTCCACACTCTCGAACGCGTCCATCTCGTTCTTGTTCCAGAAGCCGGCAAACCGCACCGTCTCCAGCGTAGGGAACCTCTTTCGGATGACCATACTTATGTCTCGGTAGACCAGAAGCTGTAGGAAAGGTTATCAAACAGTTCAAAAATTTCGAAATTTGATTTGATTCTGACTACAGCACTCACAATGGACTTACCTGGCAGAGGCAGATGTACCTGGCGATGGTCCGTCTCACCCTCCGCGCCTTGAAGTCCGTCCCCTGGACGTGTCCAGCGATCTGCAGAGAGAACCTGAATCTTTTCCGCATGATGAGAGCTCCTTGACGAGACCCACGTGTCGCAGAACGCCAGGTTGGCGAAGCACTCGGACCAACGACTGATGATCTTGGTGACGTAGAAGCCGAGCATGAATGTCATCGGGATCAGGTCGTGGTGCTTGAAGATGAGTGCGCAGACGTCCTCGAACCGGCGCTGCTGGTCCGCGTCCATGATGAAGCGGTAGGCGATGTTGATGGCCCCGTACACGGCCAGCCAGAGCAGGAGCTCCCGCCACACTTTCTTCCAGAGACTTCCCTTCCAGCGGAGCATCAATCGTAGGAAAGAGCGGATGCTCCCATTTGCGACGTCGGCCGTGTATCCCACGGTCATCTGGGTAAGGCAAAGAAAACAGTTGAAAAATTAGCAATAGGAACACGATCGAGAGGTTGCCTCATATCATATCGGTAAGGAAGAGGATCTACTGCTTTTAACAGCACACTAACCGATTTGCTCCTAACGACACACACTGCGAATAAGAACGACATCCAATCCATTCCTCATCATCAATGCACCAACCCAATAGAAAACAATTAAACTTCAGCAAGAGACCGTCAACTCTGTGCCTATTTTGGAGACGGAACCGATAGTCAGCGATCAAAATCAGTTAGGTTCGCATGGAGTAGCTGTGATATGTTGGGTGTATTCTCGTTACAAATCGATTTAGAACGGTGAGAAAACGCATATATTTATATAATCATTAAAAGTTCAGATACGTGCTTCATACGCTGAGAGCATAGCCCAAAAATACATGTGAACACATGAGGAATAGGCCATGAAATGAGCCTTCAGCCGCGCGAGAGGGAGACGTATGCACTTGATCCGAGGTCGATGTCTCTGTAATCTCCTTGTAGATCCGATTAACGCCTTTGTTGGAGGCCATTTTCGTCGTGCGTTTCGTCATCCGATCGCCCTTGCAGGCATGTTTTTACAGCGCCCTGAGAACTGTGACGAAGGACTGGCACGCATTGTACAAGCTAAGATGCACATGAAATGTTGAAAACTGTGGAATACAAAGAAAAAATTTTGAAATCCGAGCTGCTATGCTTTGTATCCTTTAGAGTCTCAGATATCCTTTTACCTGACCAAAAATTCCGTCACCATAGCCGCATAAAGTTGATGTAAAAATATTTTTATTGTTTAAATTCTGTAGTTGTGTTATCGTACGCTAATACATTGTACTGCTCTATCATACTCACTTGGATAAAAATGGGGCAGAACAAAAAATAGCCCTATACGTTCGCTACGACAAACCTTGGAAAAAACCACGTTCTTTGATCATATATGTTTGCTTGTAGCTTTTATAGTGGATTTTTATACAGTAAATTTGGTTCTGTGCTGTGTAATAGCTCAAAAATCTTCTTCTTCCTTCTTTTATTGTCAAAAGAATCGACAAGGCAAGGTTCACAGGCCATGAACCACGAAAGGCGCAAACCATATTCAAATCGAACTCTGCGATGGCTCCCAACATGTCATATTTGATCCTCAGAATGCCAGCCTTAACAGCCTTCGTTTCGATTCTTTCTCTTTCGAAGATCAGCACGATAAGAAACGATTAAAGTAATGGCGCTGTTTTCCACATGCGGGAGGAAGCAGCCTCCATCCAAAGCATCCTCTTTTAAGGCTGAAAAACTTTTAACTTTATATTTTTGGGGGGCTAAGTCCGTTTTTTGCGGGTTTTCATCGTGGTCTATGCTATACCGTGTACGTTGTTAGTAAACACCATGCACTTCACTGAACTCCATCTGAAACTTTGCAATTTTTACCAGTGTTTAGAGCTCAATCCCTCCACTTCTCCGCCTCCTCCATCACTCTCCCCGCTTTATATACAAGTTTGGAACGCCGCGGCGACTCCATTTAGAGCGACGAATGTACATCGGCCGATTATGGCCATCTAAAGACAATCGCCTGGAAGTAAACAAAGCGCGTCTCCATAGCTGCGAATGCATTTCGCTAACGCTCGCTAACTGGAAGCTGTCCTCGTCTCCCCCGAGAAGCCAGGCTCCACCTGCGCGAGTTCCGCCTAGCCAGCCTTTTCCCGGCAAGCGCTGCAAAACCTCATAAACAGAGCGTTAATACGTAAGGAATCGGACATAAAGTATGCATTCGGCCGCGCGAGAGGGTGACGCGATCGTACTTGAGGCGAGGTCGACGCCTCTGTAATCCTGGCTTCCATCCGATTATCCCCCGTTTTTTATTCTTGCTTGAAGAATAACCAAAGATCTTAACTGAAAAAGGAGTGCTTTTTCGGTCTCAGCAAGGTCTTCTTGGGACGAAACAACTCGCCACCTTCTGACGTCGTTGACTTGGGTGCGCGCGTTCATTAAGCAAACATCTCATTTGGACGAACTTTTCGACTCCGCGGCCCTCGGAAGGTAATCCGACGCCACTACGACGTCCGACTGACAGCCGGGCAAACAGGCTCTCGGGGATCCATTGCACTGGGAGCGCCCTGGTAGGCTTGTTTTCGAAAAGGTCTCCAAAGCGCAGAGTTCGGTTTTTTTCATAATTTATTTTCCTCCTCTTTCAAGTACGTTTGTAGCCTAGAATTTTTGTGAACGGAATGTCCATCTGTGTAATATTACAATCTTTCCTCAATTATAGATTACACAAACACAAAATAAGAATTAAAATAGAGACTCAACTCACTTGATCATTATATTCGCTTCAAATTATCTTTTGTTCGCGGCATATGTTTTGTACTGCAATTAGGTAAATTTAGCTTTTTCCTTAAATATATTCAGCGTTCATCTGCGGGTTTTCACTAAATATTTAAATTTTTGACCATCAATTGATCTAACTTAATCTGTTTCTCCACCAATACAAAGTCTAATTTTCAAGTTAATTCTCAATATCTCCCTGGAAATTATTCATTCCATATATATGCAAAAGACGTAGTTATTTATATACTTTTCTTGGAAATCTTTTGCATCAACAAATCTGTTAGATGACTCACAAGCATGTCTCCAGAGTCAAATTAGAAGCCTGACTGTGAGTTGTATTTGTGCATAAAGGACTTCGAAATGGCGTCACCGGCTCTATTTTGGCCTATGACGAGACCTGTTTTCACTTCCCCTTCGAAACCGGTGACGTCAGTTAAAGGATAAAAGGTCGTCGGATTTGACTGACAGAGAGTATGGGTTCTATTTGTAAGGGGACGTACTTGTAAGTCACACGACTTTCGTGGGATCGACACATATGCTGTTGTTGCTGGTGGTGTATTGTTGGTTTGACCAATTCACAACATCACTTGATAAGCTGATAATTTCCCTTTTGGAAAGGCATTGATTTAGGAGATTCGTTAGGTGTATTAAGAATTTTTTTTAATCAATTCCACTTTATATTTCGTTGATATCACCCCATGTCCAGTTTTCTGACTGTCACCCGTCATCCTGATATCATTTTTAATTAATTCTTGAGGACATCACCAATAAAACATAAAACATTTTATGTCTTCATGATTGGATTCTGATCATTTCCTCTCGAGACCTGACACATATTGGGAGCAAACAAGCATGACGAAAAATTTGCAAACAGTTTTCAGCTCCGCTTAGTTCACCGTTCACTCATTATGAGTTTGCTTAGAGTTTTATATTTTTGCCCTATCAATCCTTATAATTTTATAGCACATATTGAGAGCAAATGAGCATGGCGAACGGAACGGATTTGCTTGGATTATTTTTATTTTTGTCTTTCCAATGCTTCTAGCAGCAGTTTATAGCAATCATGGCTTTGAAATTGCTTCTTTGCCGATCCCACCGCAAGTTCGCGACCCAGCGAACCCGGCAATGTGTTTCGCGTTGTTTACCCCTCCCTCTCCACGGAGCCAGAACCTCTCCCTCGGGCCGATCGTTAGCCGGAGATCCGCGGCGCGGTGTGAATTGCGAGTCGTCACTCGTTTGTTACACATTAATATGATCGAGGCGACCGTCTTGCAGCCAGTCTACTCCTGCCTCTCCCCCGCTTTCGTCACTCTTCGGAGGAGTCCGCCCGAGCTCCTTAGTGGAGAGGAGAACGCCGAACGGTTTTGTTCTTGCGTATTTTTTTGTTTTTTTTTCATTGTTTTGTTTTATTGTAAATTGAAAAGAGTAGCTTGTTCGTGATACTCAAGAAGATAAACCAACCACTCGAGTTTAAATTCCCAAATTTTGATTTTTGTGGATAGACACATGTTCCATTATCATCTTGCGGTTTATTTCGAAGCATTTTATATCCTCTTCTTGGTTCCTTATTAGAATCCGCATGCTTCCCCTTTTCATAAACAAGCTGGAAGGTTTAGAAACCGGATAGTCCAAATTTTTGCTGGTAGTGCATGCATCAGAGAGCATCTCTGATGCACCAACATTTGCAAAGCAATTTTATATCTGAAAACGGATTTTTATATATTTTTATATTTTCCTCTAGGAATAAAAAAAGAAAAATTGCACGATAAAGCCGTTCCAATTAGCAGCTTCTATACATTCTTTTTCTGCTCCTTCACAGCTCCTGCTCCGGCCTTCTGGCCAGCTTTGTTTGGCACGCGCCTTAACGAGACTCCATTGTGTTCCCGGGGACGATCGATCGGCGGAAGAGCTCTGGCTAAGCAACTTTTGATAGCAGCAGCTGCCAGGATCCACGCTGGGCCGCTTTGTCTCGGAGCCGCGAAATCGAATCAACCTATGAAGCGCTGATTGCGGAGTGATTCGGCGAATCGCCGGAAGACGAAGGAGATGAAGGCGTCGGGGAGAGGAGAAGGCGCCGCAATTAGTATTCGCGTACGGGACTCTCCTCCGATTGCACATGACTAATTAAGGGGATTTCCCGCCACGTTCCCACCGCCGCGATCTCCTGGCACTTCCGGCCGGCGATTAGGCAGTAAAAGTAGGAAGTAGTATCCGCTGGCGATCGATCGAATCCCGGAGCATCAAATGGGCCGCGTCGAGATGGACAGCTGACGGCTATCGGTTCCACTGTTTTTCGTTGTGACGTTTCGGGATGTGTTTCCGCGACTTTCGACACGAGTGCCCGGGATGCAAGGACATCTTTAAACTTAATTTTAGCACACTGGCATGCACTTTGAAAGATGCTTTTATTTTTGTTCATAGAATTTTTGAAAATAGTTTCCCCTCATAATGCGGATTTAATGGCGAAACTTAAGGATTTTTGTTCCATTTAAGTGCATTGAAAATGGATCTTGTATTCACAATGCTTTTTACTGTTTTTGGGCGAACTGAAGTACTTTAAAAAAATTGTATTTTTGGAGTTCTGACATTGTTGAAATTGTTTTAACACATCTCATAGTAAATTTAATAATATTATATTTTATAGCTTATTTAATAGCGACTGCTTTTATTATTATTGCGGTTTAAAAGCCTCTCCGTTCATTTCTACTTCAAAGTTTATCCGCGAAGCCAATTTATCACCCACTTTGAAAGTTTCCACAAAACGATTCCGTTCCAGGTGCCTTAGCGCGGAGCATGAGAAAATAGAGCGCGAGATGGCTGGGAAAGAAGAAGCGGCCAACGGCGAGCAGGACGACGTCTCCTTCCTCCGAACGGCAAGTCCTCCCTTCGATTAGATTAATTAAAGCGCGCGCGAGAGCTGGTGTTTGCGGAGTCGCGGGAGGAACACCTTTAAGTGGGGATAAGGGTGGTTGGCGAGGACGCGGATCCGGGCAAACATCCTCTCCGCCGGCTTGATCGATACCGTCTGGCGGACAGTTGCCGAGATCGTAAGCCGGCTTGTACGAGATCCGCGAGAGCGTCTCCGGCACTAGGACCCCGTCGCTCTGGGCGAGGCGTTGCGTGATAAATCTTTCGCCCGCGTCCCCGCCGCGCGCCATATTTATAATTGCTCTTCCACGCACTTGCGCACCCCGTCGGGACGAGAGAGTATTATTTCAAAGCGGCGGCCGCGCCCTAGGGCCCATGGCGACGCGCTGAGTAGCCGTTCTGACGTCACGGACCGTAATGGTGCGTCTGGGCAGGGAGTTCCTCGACGACGTCGACGAGTTCGACTGTCAGTACATCGGAAAGGTAAGGCCCTCTGAAGGATGGTCAAGTTAAACACCCTTGAAGAACTGAATTTTACATTTTTAAACTATTTTACATGTTGAATTTTTGTGTGAATTTGTGTGATGTTATTTACGACTTTGTCGGATTTGACAAGATGCTAATTTCGAAATATTTTGAGCCGTTACCTGACAGTAGACCCTCACTGTAAAGGTCTTGCAGCAATCGTGCTTAAATTGTATTTACATTACATTCATAGTTGGTAAACTGTAAATTAAGATCTGTCCACTTTAATATGTTAAAAATATGCCGTTACGTACCGTTTGATTGTTTCCTTTTAAAAATACTTTTACAAATAAATTCAGGCTTTCCACAGGTATTTTACATGTATTATTGCGAAATTGTAAATATTGCGAATGGTCACAGGTACTTAATGATAAAGGATACACCTAACTTTTATTTTTGGACAATTTTACACAAATTTTAATTTCATAATTAAATTTTTAATTCACAAAATAAATACAGCAAAGGCAGTAAGTCTCTAAGAAAATAAGTGACCCAATTTTGCGTTCTTAAAATACTTTACATTCATAATTTTTGCACGCGGATATAGTTTTCAACATGCTTTACCGATTCGAGTTTTATAAGACGCTTTTTTATAAGACGTGTTTCCTTTTATAAACACTATTTTTTGTTTTAATTTTTTTATAAATACTATTGCTGATGGAAAATCGATTCAGCTCCAAATATTTTTATTCTGTTCATTATTTAGTAATTTTTGCAGATCAAAAAAAGGATCAAAAATACGCAATTCGCTAATTTGAAATTTTGCCCGTGTGCAATTTAATTTTATTACTCAAGGATCTTCAATATTTAAGTGAATACTAAAGAGTCTCTTAAAAAACCTATGACGAACAAACTGAACCCTCTCTTTTAGGGAGACATCGTCGCGCTCAACTGCGTCTCATCCAACGCGCACGATGCGGCCATGGCGTCGGAGCGGTTCTGCCTGTGCACGGAAGGCTTCGGAAACCGGATGTGCACCCTGGAGAACGTGTCCGACAAGGTGACTAAGGCATACGGAAACCGTAATTACGGTGTGCGATTCAGGACGTGCCTGCTGACATAGCCATGTGTATGCTGTACATCGATAACGCCCTCTCAATGAGGGCCCTACAAGAGATGATGAGCGCCGACAATGAATTGGTAAGTTCTAACGCTCTGAAATAATTTGTCGATTAGTTGTCTAAAATTTTTGAGCGGAAAATTCTTTCTCTTTAATTGAAAATCAATTTTACAAAAGTTTTATAAGGTTCTCAAGTCTCAAATGATTAGCTGCCTTAGGAAAACGTGAAAAATCCTTTTATTGGGCATTGAAAATGTCCCACTTTTTAAACGTAATTTTATTGCTGAATAAGCATCGTTAGGATTCAATGTAATCGACGGATTACATGCTCGTGAAATATCAATTTAAAGTAGAATCAATTTAACGATATTTCTTTCCCTCGGTAGAGGACGCCCATAATTTCAATTGCAAATTTTGTCACACTGTCTTTTCCAATCTAGAAAAAAAGTAACTTACCATCTTCGTAAATTTTTTTTGGCTTTTCATGAAATCCATTGGAGTTGTACGAACCTGAGACCTAACGCACTAGGGTAGAAGTTCGTCACCTTCAAACGGTTAAAATTTTTAAGCAAAAAGATTTTGCGGACCGTTTGTACTTGGCATCCTGTTTTCACGAGATCAGTTTTGACATGGTCTGACATCAACACGGTCGATTTTCTTTTCTACATATGCAATAGAGCTTAGACTCTTCCAAAACCTTTCCCGCTCCCAAATGTTCACTCTTCGTCGCGGTCTCATGTAAAATGTTTTTGCCAGAAACCTTTCCAACTCGCAAAAATTCATTCTTCGTCGTGTCTCAGGCGAAATGTTTTCGCCACAAATGCTACTTTTTGACAAACGACCCCAAAGTGATTTCACAAACAGGAATTGTGTCCCTTCCCTGCGGCCCAATCCAATTTGACGCGTCATCCGTTTATAGAAAGAAGGCAGCGTAGGCCACAAGCTCCTTTCCAATTTTTATCCAGAGAACCAAGCCACCGTTTGCTTCTAGGTTGCGAAGTGAACTGATAAATTTAATTCAGTCAAACCAATATTTGATTGGAATCTATGCCATTGATAGAAGGGAAACTTATACATCGTGGTGAACTTATGCATAAGCGTCAACTCGTTTGATGGGAAAGTTCATGACCTCCGCAAAAATACTGACCATGCTTTCTGGCGTTTGGACTATCTTACCCCTTACAGAAAGGAACAAGCGGCAGCGGAGGCCACAAGACGCTCCTTTACGGTCACGCGGTCCAACTGAAACATGCACAAAGTGAAATGGTGAGCTGCTCGTAGGGTACGGTAGACTAAATGCATCTTACAGTACCTCTCGTGTTTGTCCTCGTGCACATCGAACGACAAACTGGCCTTCGACGTGGGTGTCCAGGAGACGAACGAGGGAGAGGCCTGTTGGTGGACGATCCACCCGGCCTCCAAGCAACGGTCCGAGGGAGAGAAGGTTCGAGTTGGCGATGACGTCATCCTTGTAAGCGTCGCCACCGAGCGATACCTGGTATGATACCTTATCTGGGCCATCATAACACGAGCTACTTTAGCACATGTCCTTGAACAGGAACCACTACGTGGTGATCGCCTCCTTCCATCAGACCCTTTGGAACATCGCCTCGGTGAGCTCTGGGAGCATTCGGACCCGGAACATGGGCTACTTGTTCGGAAACGACGTACTCCGGTTGTTCCACGGTAACGACGAGTGCCTGACCATCCCGGAGAACTGGAGCGAGCACCCACAACACAAGTAGGTGTCTTATATCTTCCGACAATAGGCTTATTTTTCTTTACAATTAATTTTTATGCAATTCAAATGTTTATCTTTTAACTTTCAATGTAAATTTTTTAAATGGAGATCCCGTTTTCCTCAACATCGTGCCGATTTACAAAAATTGTGTTGCTATGTGGAAAACTATAATAACCAGAAAATGCGATAGAATGACGCCTCTGCCCTAATGCAAACGGTCTTAATCGTCGAAGAATGGTACACATAAAAGTTCGCAAAAATAAGTTTAAAAATGTAAACAATTTTTGGAAAAAAGGGAAAAAACAAATATCTTTTTTTCTGAACATTGTGGGGCAAAAATTGTCGTGATGAGAGCGCCCTTGCATTGTTATCTGGGAGACTAAAATGACCAGAAAAATAAAATGAAGATACTATTTTAATGCCTTAGATTGAGAGCAATTATTTTCTGAATCACGACACTAGTCCAAAAAATAGAGGGACACAAAGTTCACAGATCCACCGTTACTTATAAATAATAAAAAATTAACAAATACATACTTATTTTTTAAATAATAAGGGAACAAGTAAACGGTTCCAAAAATAAATTTAAAAAATGTATACATTTATTTTTTTCCCGAAATGTCCTCCAAAAAATAAACATCATTCGCTAAAGATTCTAGGGATTCCTATTCCTAGAACCTTAATTAATGCACCCCAATTATAAAGAAAATAAATATGAGGGAGCATAAAAGCTACGACGTATTGAAGTCCCGTAATCGCATTTAAACATCCCATTGCCCAGCTACTTTTTTCACGACCCGTTGGCATTGTAGCATATAAAACGGCGAAACTTAATTCCCGCTCGCCCCGGGATCCACTACCACGAATCACCTTCTTCACGTCCCATTTCACATGTCTCTCTCTTCAGCATGGTGATCTACGAGGGCGGCGCGGCCGTGGGCCAGGCGCGCTCCTTGTGGCGCGTGGAGCCGGTGCGCGCCAAGTGGCACGGCGCCCTGCTCGGCTGGGACCAGATGTTCCGGATAAGACACATCACGTCGGGGCGCTACTTGGGAGTCATGGACAGCTCCGTGCAGCTGTACCACCGGGACAAGGCCACCCTTGAAGTGACCGGGTTCGTCATGTGCCAGAACAAGGATCCGAAGAAGCAAATGTTGGATGAGAAGGAGGAAGAGGGCATGGGCGCAGCCACGATCCAGTACGGCGAGACCGACGCGTTCATACAGCACGTGCACACGCAGCTCTGGCTCTCCTACCAGACCTCTGAGGTCACCAAGAAGGGCCTGGGCAAAGTGGAGGAGAAGAAGGCGGTTACACTCAAGGACGGCCACATGGACGACTGCTACACGTTCTTCATGGCGCTCGAGGAGGAGAGCAAGTCAGCGCGCGTCATCCGAAAGTGCTCTTCTGTGCTCAACCGTTTCCTGAAGTAGGTGGTTTTTGAGGGGATAAAGGCACTGAGGGACACTAGCAGATTTTAATCCTCAAAAATCGGATGTGTCTGACAGGCTATGAAAGGAAGAAAACTTTACACTATGTATACTAGCAGATAAGGTAAGGCTGATTAGGCAGTCAAACAAACAGGAGCAAAAATTCTGCTAAAAACATGAACTCGGAAAAAACTACGCAAAAATTTATGCTAAAATTACCTCAATTATTACGCTGAAATCGTCAGCCTCACATTATTACGATACAAGTGCCTAAAAATTAGAATGTGAAATTAAATAACTGCAGTTTTGGTTTGTGAATATATTTGCAAAAATAGGCTTGAAACCGACAAACCATTCCTCTACAGTAGTACTCCAGTGGTACTCCAGTGCTTCCTTAGTTATGTCCAACACTGGCCATTTGTTTTCCACTTTCGTGAAGGAAAATTGATAAACGCCATACATGACCACTATTGTATGCCATATATACAAAATTGTGTCCTTTTTGTCGGCAAAGAATGACCTACAATTATGCACCACATAGAACAGCCTTCATAACAGTTGCAGCACAAAATCACACCATTAGTGACAATAACGGTAGTTCTCGAGTTGATAAGGGTTCAAAATGTGCGTTTCCGCGTACAAAAATATGTAAGTGGTCTTGGAGAATTCCGAACGTATCTAGAAACATAGAAAAAATTGTACGCCTTGAAGCTTTTACCTGTTGGAGAAAGATAATGACAAAAATCGAAAAGATTGCAAGAAATCATGCTTCCAGGGGTATTGACGCACTGCAACGCGAGGGAAACCAGTCGGCTGAGTGGATGAAAGTCGACCTTACCGAAGTGCTCAAGCTCATGGAGGACCTCATAGAATACTTTGCTCAACCGAACGACGAACAGGACTTCGAGGAGAAGCAGAACCGCTTTCGCGCCCTTAGAAGTCGTCAGGACCTCTTCCAGGAGGAGGGCGTCCTGAACATGATCCTCGACACCATCGACCGCTTCTCGCAGATGGAGGCACTGCCCGACTTCGCTGGACTTATCGGCGAGGACACTCAGGCAAGTGTAAAAACAATGAGAAAAAAGATCATATAAGGCTTCAGGAGATGTGGGACGAGATCTCGACCTATCTGTATCTGCTGGTCGCCGCCATGATCAAGGGAAACCACTCGAACTGCGCTCAATTCGCCGCGGCCCAACGCCTCGATTGGCTCTTCGGACGACTCTCGAACCCTCAGTCGGCCGAGGGTATCCTGGACGTGCTCTACTGCGTACTCACCGAGTCCCCCGAGGCGCTCAACATGATCAACGAGGGCCACATCAAGTCGGTTATATCGCTGCTCGAGAAGGTCGGTCGTGATCCGAAGGTCTTGGACGTGCTCTCCTCCTTGTGCGAAGGAAACGGCATGGCTGTGCGAAGCAGTCAAAACACTATCACGGAACATCTTCTGTGAGTAGCGTTACTTATAAATTATAAATATTATTAACCTCTTATATCAGTTCACAGTGAACGTAAGCACACTTTAAACGCCTCAATCTTCTGCAACCAGTTCGCGTTGGTCCGAAGGTCTTAGAAGTACTTTATTATAAACAAAAATAAAGAGATAAATGAGTGAAATGAAACAGAGTGAATGAAATCAGTTCCGAAAGTACCTTCCAAAAATTATAATTATAATTTAAATATAATTTAAAGTTTTTCTAATTTAAAGCGAGTAAATATGGCGTGACAGAAAAAAACATTTAAAGCAAACAACAAGCATCAATGGACGATAAATAGAAATAGGAGCGACAATGAATGCCCAAAAATTGGAACAAGCTAAAATATTCAAAAGGAAAGCATCATCATGCACATAAAAAATGTAGAACATTTCAGGAGCCCCTTGAAAACATGGATACGCTATTTACAACCTCATATTACATATATTCTTATTTTTTAGACCCGGAAAGGACCTTCTCCTGCAGACATCGATGCGAGACCACGTCAGCAGTATGATGCCCAACATCCTGGTCGGAGTGGTCGACGGAAGTTCGCTTTTCAAGAAGTGGTATTTCGAGGCCGAGGTGGACCACATCGAACAGATGACCAAGACGGAGCCCTACCTCCGCGTGGGTTGGGCGAACTCTGTTGGCTACAGACCGTTTCCAGGATCTGGAGATCGGTAGGTTTTTTTATTTTAAATGTGGTCATTTGTAATCGACAACTCATAACCTTCACGTACATTATGAATGGAATCCATTGCCGCCAGTTTTCAAAAATACAGGCATGGTCGACGCTGGAATATTTCGGCCCCGATATTCTTGAACGCACATTAACATAACCTTAAAAGAACCCAAGTAGCCTTCAGCAAAAATAGAAGCACGAATGTCTGAATGTCTCAAAGCAATTTTTCCGATAGTTGACCAAATTATCTGACCAGTAAACTGTTCCCAAAAATTGGTTTTCCGTGTTCATTGCCCTAATGGAGACAAAATAGAGAGATGCTAAAAATTCTCCCCTTCCAGGCACGGATGCAACGGCGTCGGAGACGACTTCTACTCCTATAGTTTTGACGGCGAACGTATGTTCTGCGCGGGACGCGGCCGTAAGGTCGGTCTCCGGAAGCTCAAGGCAGGCGACGTGGTGGGCTGCCAGTTGGACTTAAGCGGGCCTGAGATCCGGTTCTCTCTCAACGGAAAGCTGATGCCCTCCGTGCACAAGAACTTCAACAACGACGGATACTTCTTCCCGGTGATGTCCCTCTCGGCTAAAGTCAGGTACAAACTTTTAAATAGAATTTTGGATACAAATCTTATCTGCAAAAATAAACAAAACGTTAGAAAAAAAGAAAACAATTAGGCATAAAAACAGCATAAAAATTAATAAAAAATTATGAGTGCAACTTCTTAATATAAAACGCAGAAAATTCATACGCAAGTCACAAACAAGAAAGAAGTTCGATATACCATAGTTTTAAACTCGAACGTTAATTTAAGCTGAATTTTGAATGTGAATTTTTTTTGAAAACCATGAAACTTTAACTTTTTTTTTGATGCGTCTGTAACTTTGATTTGCAAAAATACGATAAGACGTAATACACGCAAAAATAGTGGCCCTTCGTATTCCAAAAAAAAAGTGATGAACATGAGCCAACAAAAATATCATTTGTCATATTGTTTGTCAAAGAAAATAGTATCGTATTTTTCGCCAAAACAAAACCAAATCATTGGTTACATGATCGTGTCATCTTATTCAAACATCCTTCAGCTGTCGCTTCCTGTTTGGTGGGGTCCACGGAAAGCTCAAGTATGGTCCACCACCGGGCTTCAGCGCTGTCGTAGAAGCCGTGGTCGGAAAACTGGAGATCAGCGAGTGTCTCTCCTTCGGCGATCTCCCCAAGAACGTCTTCTGCGGCCCATCGACGCACGTCCACTTCACGGAGCCGTTCGTGCCAGAACCCATCGACATCTCGGCCACTAGTCTTCCCCACTTTGCGATGGAGGTCCACGACAAAGTGGCCGAGAACCTACACGAGTGTTGGGCGTACAGGAAGATCGACAACCGGTGGACCTACGGCGAGGTGAGGAGTGAGGCCCTCCGACACCACCCGTGTCTCACCTCCTTCGAGCGGCTCCCTCAGACCGAGAAGGTCTACAACATCAACCTCGCTGTGGACACCATGAAGTACGTTTCATTCCAAAGAATGAATATTGGTCGCGGAAAAAATTAAGATAGCATGGTCTTCCTGGCATCCATCATTGACCTAGCAATCTTACATTTCCCCAAAGGGTTTTGCATATTCACAAAAATTCAATGAAAATGCAAGTAGTTATCACCAAGTAACAAATGGAGATATCAAATTACAAGAGGCATACAATTTAGAAAGTCTCCTCTTAAGAGCGTATGTTGGGGCACTGGAACCTCCAAAAATGCAAAGCTATTGGGGAACAGGAACATTACAAAACAGCTAACTAAGTGCCTATTCGGATTGTAAAGAATCATAATTACAGTATAAAAAGTATTGAAGCGACAATGAGGAGACAACATCAATAAAAAATATAAATAATGGAAGTCGCTCTGCCGAAAAAATAGAAAAGTCTGGATGACGTGAGAACACATAAAGATTTTGCAGCAACTATTCTGTTTACTCGCCCTGAACAATTTCGTTTCAGAACCATATACGCCCTCGGATACAATATGGTCACTGACAAGCCGCCTACAAGACTCCGGCCCATCCGCCTGGGACCCAAGTAAGTACAATTAAAGTTGGAAAATTATAATTAAACTCTAAAAAAATTAAACTTGCTTTTATAAAAAGCCCATTGAACGAGAAATGTGGATTAAAGCAAAATCGGTTAGACCGAAAAATAAAGATAAATAAAAATTTAAAATGTGATCTTAGCAGCCTTTTTAAGCGTAATTTTTGCCAGTAAATACTAAGCCATGTCCTGCAGCAACGCTCTTTCAGTTTCCAACAACAAAACGGCTACAAACCCCAACCACTGGACACACACGACATCGTCCTTATCGAGGAGATGGAACCTCTCATCGACCAGCTCGCTCGGAACACCCACAATGTGTGGGCGAAGGAGAAGATCAAGCGGGGCTGGACGTTCGGAGTCAACGAGTTCGTTGACGCGACACAGAAGCGGAGTCCGCACCTCGTGCCCTACGAGCAGGTGGACCAGCAGATCAAGGAGGCGAATCGCGAGTCAGCGGCCGAGTTCATCAAGGTAAATCTGCTTTGGCAGTGGTCAAGCAGAATCATCTGTTTGATGAGAATAAGTGCAAAAATTAGCTACAGATTTAACTTTCTAAAATAAGAAAAATGTATAAAATAAAATAAGAAAAAAAATAGAAAAAAATAAAATAAAAGTTTACTTGTTTGGATGGTAGACAGATCATCTGTAAGCTACACGATAATCCATTTCTTGTATTAGGAGAACACGCAACAAAAATAGACGGTAAAAGATAAAAGGCATTACCCGTTTGAGTGGCGTGCCAAGCAGAACGTCACAAAAATGAAACAGTGAACCCGCAAGAATATACTTTTGATTAAAGAAAAACCCAAACTTAATTCAGGTGCTACAACTCTTCGGTATCTTCCTGGAACCGCCAGTGCTAGAACACGACGAAGGCGCTGAAAAGGAGTTGCAGGCGCTGAAGACGCTCACCCGAACCTATCGCGCCGAGGCGACCTACGGCGTCTCGGGAGGCAAGTGGTACTTCGAATGTGAGGTGCTGACTGACGGCTACGTGCGTATCGGCTGGATGGACGTCAGCGCGCCTCCCGACACGAAATTAGGCGTGGATGACAGGAGCTACGGTTTCGACGGCTACCTGGGCAAGAAGTGGCACCAGGGCGCGGAGGTTTACGGAAAGGAGTGGAAGGTGGGGTTAACCTAGCCTATTAGAGAAAATGATATGAAAGTTGCCATAAAAAGCCAAGATGGAAAAATGTAATAAAAAGAATAAGTTTTATAAATGGTACTGTGGTATTGTAAAAAACACTTATGTAAGGAATTTTATTTTTTTTTTGCTTTAAGAAGTTCGACCGAAGCAAAATGCATCATTATCGTGCAAAAATACGATTTTCATAAAACTTAATTCTGAAGTAACAAGTTAATTCTGAAGTGTTTCGATATTTGCGGTTAAATTTCGGAGAATTAAAGGCAAGATTTGTCCAAAAGCGTGCAAAAATATGATATTAAAAGAAAATTTGTAAGAAAATGGGTTTTTACAAAATGGTTAATTTTAGAACTCATTTGATAAACGATAACGATACGAATAATATGAGTAAAAAAAATTAATGAAAAATTGATCGACGATCAGCTTACATAGCTCAATAATCTTGAAAAATCTTATATATGAAATCTTAACCTACTTTATAACGGCTGAACTCAAAAATGCAAAATCGTGTTTTTGAAGGTGGGCGACATCGTCGGCTGTTTCCTCGATCTGAACGACCGGACGATATCCTTCTCATTGAACGGAGAACTACTGCTGGACCCGTCGGGTAGCGAGATGGCGTTTGACAACGTCATTCCCTTTGATGGGTTCGTCCCCGCCATGACCATTGGTGCCGGCCAGAAGGCAAAGCTCAACTTCGGCCAGGACTCGAACTCACTGAAGTACTTCACCACATGTGGTCTCCAAGAAGGCTACGAGCCCTTCTGCGTGTAAGTAGCTGGTTCAAAATTCGTATCAATTCGCTTCATAATTTTTGTTTTTAGGACAATTCACCTGTTTTGAAAAGCTTCAAAATTATTGTAAATCCATAAATAATCACGCCACAAGGAGAAAATTTTGTTCATTTCCACATTGGCCTTGTTACATGCTACTGTAGGAAATTGTCAAAGTTCTAAAAATAATTTTTCTTTTCTTGGACTGCGTCTGCATGGGAAAGCCTTCGGACAAGGGTAATATTAGTCAATTTGCAAAAATTTGCACCTTTAAAATTTTAAGTGTTTCTTCTCTGCTATGATGAATTATAAAGAGAACGAACAGTGCTTTCAAAAATCAACCCATCATCTACGTCATCAATGTATAAGATATTATTCTAGAATTTTTGGCTTCTCCCGAATCTCAATGCTCTTCCATTTAGCAACATGTATCGTCAGATGCCGATGTGGTTCGCGAAGCAAATGCCGCAGTTCCAGGACATCAGTCCGCAGTCCAACTTGGAGGTGTCGCGCATTCTTCCCACGGGCAACTCTCCGCCCTGCCTCAAGATCAGCCAGAAGGTCGCGTCGAGTGACCCGGGCACCACCGAAAAGGCACACATGCAGTTCATCCGCCTCTCACTCCCAGTGAAGTGCAATGACAAGTTCGTCAAGAACAAGTAGGTTCAGCAAAAATATTCGCGCTTATTCAAGTAAACATTTTTGGACATGGATCAAACAGTTAGTAAGTTAATACGCAAGCTGTGTAAAAATAAAAACTGTTAGAAATAACGTGTATTTTTGAAACGTGTATTCTTTGGTTGCCTTGATTTTTTGCTGACTCGGTGGTTGAGATTGCAAAATTTTAAAAATACAAAATTTTTGCTCTTCTCTGATCCGTCAAAATTTGAGGAATACAGTAATATGAATGCTTACATTATTAAAAATGGTGGCCTACCAAATAATTATGACGCTCTAAGCCTACTCATGCTATAGGGACAAAGAGGCTCTGCTACAGTCTCTGAAGGACATGCAAGTGAGGAATCCGTCGATCATAACGTCATTGAAGGCGCCCGGCATTCCAAAGGAGTTCGACGAGGTCTCCGAGAAAAAGGTAAGCACAGTATTTAATTGTTGAAAAGGTTTAGCGGAATATTTCCTTTTTTAGAACTAGCGGAGTCCCCTGGAAATTCCTGGAAATTTTTGCAACTTGCCACAGTCCACCTATAATAGAGACCGCTTAAAAAAGTAACTTTATAAAATGAAGAAAATTTTTGACGAAAAGCCTAATTGAATTGTAAAGGCTTTCCAGTTGGATTTTTTTAATATTATTCTTGGTACTATACTTGGTAAATTTTTACTCCTATTCCAGAAAGAAAGATCTCTAGGGAAGTCGATCCTGAGCGCGTTCCGCTCGCACGGGAGCCAGGAGCACGCGGACGACGACGAGGTCCGCTCGAAGGGTACCGTATCCGAGGATATGCAGAACGACGTGATGGCCGAGTCGGCAGCGGTCAGGTCAGTCCTTCCCCGACGCCCACGGACTTTGCCACCCTGAATTATCCCTTAGCTGCATGTTTCAATCTGTTTCGCTCTAAACCTCTGCCCCCTCACCTACCGTAACCTTTTCTAATCCACGTGTTTGCCCGGTGCAGTCAACGACGTAGAATTCTGACCATGCTCAATTTTGGTATGTACTCATTCGAAGAGTCCATCCTCACTTGGCTGTCGGCGGAAGGCCAGGATCCGGACGAGTTTTGGATAGGACATGTCAGGTGCCTGAAGCCGCACCGTGTCGATGTCGTGTGCTCTCGTCGTGTGCTTTCCTGTGCTAGCAGCTCCTAGACTACTCTGCGTGCTGTCCGTCGGCTTCTGCTTCCTCTATCCCAGCTCCCCGGGTTTACTTGGGTTTCTATAGGCAGTCCAGCATCCTGGACCTCACACAGGAAGAGCGGCTTTCCGCCGCGGAGAAGATGAAAGACCTGACGAGCAAGGATAAGATGCAGAAGAAGTCGTCCGGACTTCTGGGAAGGTTGAGGGACGTGAGCCACACCAGGAAGAAGGAGGAGCGCTTCTCAGTCGCGGAGGGAAAGCGTCTTCGTACGGAGGAGTCTCCTTCAGGCTCTGCCAACATTAAGATGCTCAACAAGTCTTCCAGGAGTTTCGAGTCAGGCGTGGAACTCGATGGAACCGAGATCCAGGTAGGTGGAAGAAGGAATTATGTGAAAAAGGATATTTTTGGCGTCCTTTTTTGGGGAAGAAAGAATTTGGGAGGTATGACTTACTCATTTTTTCCAAGAATTTTGTCCATATACATATTTAAAGAAACCACCCATAACCACTTTTTTCCTAGTGACTTTACCCGTAAAGTCGTAAGGTCAAACATTTTTGGTTTTGCACAGCGTTGGAATTGGTATTAAATTGGGATAGAAAGAAACATTTTAGATCTGTGGATTAGGCAGGCACTTGACTTACTCTTTTAAAGATTTCTTACTTTCCAAGAATCTTGTGCACATATTTAAAATATATTTAAAAACGCGTTTTTCGCTGTTTAAAAAATGTGTCATGAGTGGATAATTTTAATTACATGTATTGTTAATTTCATTTTTGCTTGCCCACAATAAATTTTTTAGATTTAAAAATTACATTATTTTTTATGGGTAGTTCGGTAGGTTTGAGATGATCGACTAATTTGGTGGTGATTGTGACCATTTTTGGGAACTGCGAAGCCGTGCACTTGTTTCCTTTTGGAAACAAGCATTTTTTCAAGGTTTGTTTTCTTTTCTTCGTTTATGTTCCATCTTTAGGTCATATTTGTTATCATTTTAAAAAGTTGTGTCAATCATTTTTTAGTCTTTAAGCACTTCTTATTTTTTTTTAAAGATTTTTGCAATAGTTCACTGGCGTAGTTCACTGGCAACCATTCCTTTTTGTTCCATACCTTGCACTTTTTATTTGTTTCTTTTAGGTGGGCAAGGACGTGCTCAGCGGAGAAATGCCTGCTTCTGGGCCAGGCCGCCACGGCACCATCAAGAAGTCGTCTCTGAAAAAGAAGAAGAAGAAGGACGCAAGCCCATCAGGGCGCCAACCACTTGTCCTCATGGAGAAACGACCTTCGATGGTGCCCCTCGAGCTCCTTCCGGACGGGACCGTCCCTGAAGATGACTCATACGCCATGGAGGCGCTTAAGGATCAGATCGACGAGTACTACTACGGTCTAAGAATCTTTCCTGGACAGGACCCTGCCAACGTCTACGTCGGCTGGGTCACCTCCGAGTACCACTTCTACTCGACGCACTTCTCCGACACGGAGGCCGTGCGCAAGTGTCGCTTCAGCGAGTTCGACCATCTGGGCATGTCGACAGAGAGCGTCGAGTATCGCAACTGCTACATGCTTAATGCAGCGCAGCTTTTGAGCGCCGTCTCGGATTCGTCCAACACGAAAGTCTCCGGACTCACTATAGGTCAGTGGTGATGTGTGATTAAGTTTGCTGTAAATTTTTGTCAGACGAAAAATTCTGATCTAATCTGATAAAAATCAAGATTACTAATACCAAAATAATTTTATCCGCTAGTTTAGTTCAATGTAAATTTCTTGCGGTTTGAATGTACTCGATTTTTGCCTTGTCATTCTTTTCAAAATTAAACGGAATATTTCTTTCAAAAAGGTAAGATTCGGAACACCCAAAAAGTTCTACAGTTTGCCGCAAATTTTTGTATCTCGCACTATGTCCCATTACACACAGTAATGACCACAATATTTTTCATCATTTTACTTCATCGCAGTCCCATTTTGGAAGATTTTAAGAAAACTTTAAATTGTGGGGTTTAGCTTTGACGCAGATACACAAAAATAAATTGTAGTTACATTGTAATAGGACAACAATAAAAACCGCGAGTCTTTCTGAAGTCAGGCGCTTCTTGCAGCGTTATATCACTAATATAAAATAAAAAAATTGGACATGCGAAATACGGCTATCTCTTTATGGCCTCAACCTTTCATGTTTTTAAAAATTTTTATTGGGAACACAACTTTGTATCCACATAATAATTTCAGAAAATTACGAACTTTTATTTTTGCTTTTCGCAAATACAAAATTTTTACATTTGGCACATTGCGCCCAAGATGAAAGATGCTACCAAGAATCAAAAAGCATGTTTATCACAATAAGTTACTGCAGGCTGTGTCATTGACACCTCCATCGGAGAGCTGAGCTTCTTGGCCGCGGGTCAGGACACCCAGATGAAGTTCAAGCTGGAGCCAGGCGCTATCCTCTACCCGGCCGCCTTCGTCACACCCTCCAGCGCAGAGATCATGCAGTTCGAACTGGGACGCATAAAGTACACCTTCCCGCTCTCGGCGGCTATGTTCAAGGCTTCACTCAAAAGTCTTATTCCCTTCTGCCCGCCGAGGCTGGCCGTCGAGAAGCTCTACCCGATGAACTGGAGTCGAGTGCCCAACGAGTGTCTTCGCACGACTGCCCTGAAACTGTCCGATGTTAGAGGTGGGTCCCATTTCGAGAACCAGATGGACAAAAATAACAATTAAACCAAATTGAAAAAAGGACACTATGACCTTCGATATTTTTGTGCATTGTCTCAACGAAAGAAAATTTTTAGGTTGGTCGGTTCTGTGTAACGATCCAGTCCGCATCATGACGGTCTACGTTCCCGAGAAGGACATGAGCTACGACATCTTGGAGATGATCGAGAACCCTGACCACCTCATCTTCCACCGGCAAACCCTCAACCTCTATTGCAAGCTGGCCTCACACGGCAACCAGAAGGTGGCGCACGTCCTGTGCCATCATGTCGACGAAGACCAGATCATGTACGCCGTCAAGAGTCACTGTAAGTTGCTGGTTCTAGTTTTTATAAAATTTCGCTAGTTTTAACATGGTGAGATAAGTCAAAGGGGGACTTTGTAAATTCCTTTGTAGCCTCAAATGTACACGACATTAGCTCTAAAATAAGATCCTTATGGTCATGAGCTCACGGCAGAAAATTTGCTTTAGATTCATTTTATTTACGAGATCGACGGTATCAAAAATGTACCTTTTAGAGAAACTGCAGAAAATTTTTGATGGGGGACCACCAGCTGTTAGTGTTTTAATCAGCAATAAGAAATATTTGAATTTTTGACAATTGCTTGGGCTCATTCAACCTCGTACTCTAAGCTCCTTGCAGACCTGAGTGGAGAGATGCGACAAGGCTTCCACGACTTCCTAATAGCAGTGCACTTGAAGACGCACGCAGACGCGCGTCTCTCCACAGCAAGGGAGTACGTAATCCCGCTGCTCCCTGCGCTCCGGGATAAGAATGTCTTTGACCCGGACGCCGAGCACCGACACCCACAGATCCTAGGCGAGACGGTTTCCATCCGACCCCACATGAAGTCAGAAGAGGTGCGCTCCGCGTTCCACCGCGACGCCGAGATGAAGCTTCTTCCACCAGCCATAAACTTCGAGGCACTCAAGAACCACGTCATGGTCGCCTTCATGAGCGCCACCGAGCACGCCGTCATCAACTGCCGGGATCTAATTGGTGGTAGTAACCTTAACCACTTCGAGTAGGTTTTCTTCCGTTCTTTGGTCGGAATTCCACGTGCAAAAATCCCTCTTTTTGATTGTGACATCTTCCTTGAGCTCACGGCATCTGCAGCGTAACATCAACATTTCCACATAACAACTTTCAGAACTACAATGATAAAGTACTTAAAAAGCTGTAACTCAAAGCTTGTTATGTGTCTATGTTTCTTGCTTTTCTTTGTTATCACAGAGAAAATTTAAAGAAAAGGTATTAAATTGGACAGATGAATTCCTCAAGTTTTTAGCACGCCATGATGCAAGCGAAAATATCAATGAAGTTAATTTTTTTTCTTTTGCTTACTCTCTTGTCTTGTTTACTTACATCTTCCTCTTCACCGTCACTTCCAGGCCCCTCCTAAAACTCTTCGACACTCTGCTGGTCATCGGAATGATCACGGACGACGACGTGGTCGAGGTGCTCAAGATGATCCACCCGAGCGCGTTCGATGAACACTACGAGCCTGGAACGAAGCAAAAGGGCCTTACAGAGATTGAACTCGCGGAGCCGGTCAAGATCCAGCTGGTGAACGTATTGGACCATCTGTGCGACATGCAGCTGAGGAACCGCGTCGAGTCGCTCATCGCCTTCTCCGAGGGCTTCGTAGGGGATCTGCAGCAGGACCAGTGCCGTCGCTACATGGATATCAAGCAGACGGACATGCCGCCTGCGGAGGCCGCACGCCGCACTAAGGAGTTCCGCTGTCCGCCTAAGGAGCAGATGTTCCGGCTGCTACAGTGCAAAGTGAAAGAGGAGAAGAGTGGCTACTTGATGGACGACGACGTCGAGTACGACCAATGCCCCATGGCCGAGAACCTTCAGGTGGGAATTTTCTTACTTTTACAAGCCTTGAGAGGAAAATGGCGCAAAAATACAATAGTTGCAGCTCTATTTTTCTACACACTATTTTTCTTTGCACTTTGTGAGAAAAAGAACGATCGTAGAAGAACGCAAAAATCCTACCGTTCAGTTAAACTTGCGACTCACGCCATCGTCGTCTAAGATTCGATCTCCACAGTAAATTGAAAAGGGGGAAGGATACATTCCAATAAGTCATCTGAGTGTTCATTACAGAAATCATGTGAATCACCGAGCTGCAAAAATTGCAAACCTTCACTGAGATTGTAAAGAAATTTAATTCCAGCGAAATTTGAGATGCAACGCAATCACAAAGTTCCCGATTTGGTTAACTAGAAAAGATGCCCACTCATGCTATGTATCGATTCTTTCAGGAACAATTGCGCGACTTCTGCGCCCTCCTCGTCGAGAAGCTCGGCTGCAGCGCAGAAACCGTCGACCTCTCCGACGAGATCATCGACCTGGAGGATGAGAGCTCCTGGGTGGACAGCCTAGCGCACCTGGTGGTCAAGGTGCCGCCTGCGACCCCGCTCACTAACGCTGCGGCGGCGAACAACGGCACCGAAAACTTCCGGCGCATGATCACCGTCATGTTGAAGCAGTGGGCCACCGCCGACACCATCGACAGCAACGAGCTCATCCGCGCCATGTTCCGCCTCCTCCTCAGGCAGTACTGCGGGGTCCGGGAGATCATGGACGCAATGGCGCAGACCTACGTGCTCCATGAGCGCAATAACCAGGACGTAGAGGACTTTATCGTCTACTTGATGCAGGTGCGCGAGCTGCTGAACGTGCAGTTCGAGAGCACCGAGGAGATCATCCTGAAGCGCGGCCTCTGGCAACTCATGAACAACCGCATCTTCTTCCAGGTATGAGTAAACTCGAAAGTCTCTATTCAGGGGCGCCGGGGCGTTTTTGTCTATCTCTCCAATCATCAAAAATTGCCTTATAAGAAAACCCAATCAAGAGAACCAAATCCTCGTTTCAGCACCCGGACTTGATGCGACTCCTCCGAATCCACGAGAACGTCATGAGCATCATGATGAACGTGCTGACGGCACAACAGGGAGCGATCGACCGCGAAGCCAGCGACGAGCAGTCAGCGCAACCGGTGAAGGACGCGTCCGAGATGGTAGTGGCCTGCTCGCGCTTCCTTTGCTACTTCTGCCGCACGTCGCGTCAGAACCAGAAAGCCATGTTCGAACACCTCTCATTCCTACTTGACAACGCGACCATGCTCCTTGCCCGGCCTAGCTACCGAGGCTCCGTGCCTCTTGACGTCGCCTACTCCAGTTTTATGGACAACAACGAGCTGGCTCTTGCGCTGAAGGAGGAGGAACTTGACAAGGTGAGAAAAAGAAAAAATGACAAAAATGCACATGTTAACTTTTATTGGAAACTATTAAGAAAGTGTTAAGGATTAAAAGATTAAAAACATGTTGTTTATAAAAAATTATGAATTCTTGATTATTTCTTTAGATTTGAAATATCTTCGCGAAGCGACATTTAAAAATTCAGACTTCTATCGGCAAAAATGAGAAATTGAAATTTGCGATTCGCACTCACACTCATATCAGGGTACGATAAATCTCTAATTGGAATCCTCTCTTTTTAAACGTTTTTTGAGACATTATAGCTCCTCCATATTTAACCATCCTTACCCATCCTTTCTAGGTGGCGGTGTACCTCAGCCGCTGTGGCCTACAACCAAACTCGGAACTTATCGCACGCGACTATCCGGACATCGGATGGGACCCGGTGGAGGGCGAGCGCTACATCGACTTCCTCCGCTTCTGTGTGTGGATCAACGGCGAGAACGTCGAGGAAAACGCAAACCTGGTCATCCGGCTTCTTATCCGCAGGCCCGAGTGCCTAGGCGTTGCACTGAAGGGTGAAGGCCAGGGCCTCTTCGCTGCCTTCAAAGAGGCGATCGCCCTCTCCGAGGACATCCGCGCACTCGAGGAAGGCGAGAAGCCCGACTATCTGCATTCTTCCATCCTCAAGACCACCAAGTAAGCCATATGAAATATCGACATCTTTGCCGAATATCGGAACATCAAGGTTACGCAATATTCCTTATTTCGGTTGCAAAAATTTAAAAAAAATAAAAAAAAATATTAAAATTAAAAATATATTCTTGTAATTATTTAAGCATTCGCACTAATTTCAATTTTATTGAAATTTGATATGGATCCGTTGCAAAGTAGAAAAACCTAGCTTTAAAATTATGATTTTATAATATATTTCCCAATTATTCAACCTTAAAACTGAAGCAGCAAGAATTTTATTAATAAATCAAAGAAATGCATCAATCAAAATTATGGATAAAACAACTGCTAAAATAAAGACAGCTAACATCTAAAAAAGCACAAAATAAAGGAATCATTGCTTTCAAAAATAGAAATAACAAAAAATATTATTTTTCATGTTTTTAGAAAAATAGTCGCATTTAAATAATTTCATTTTTCAGCCTTCTACAGAAAACCGTTTTCCAAATTAAACAAAATTAAATATATCGGAATTTTTCTAGGAAATACCCAAGCAAGGAGGCCGAAGGCGATGATTACGTCGACCTTGGTGGCGCCACGCTTCAATTCTACTCCTCCCTGGTGGACCTGTTGGCCAAGTGCGCGCCGGACCGGCTGGCGATCCAAGCGGGCAAGGGCGACAGTCTTCGCGCGCGCGCCATCCTCCGCTCGCTTATCTCACTCGACGACTTGGGTCAGATCCTGGCCTTGCGCTTCACCATCCCGAACCTGGCGTCGGCGACCACGGACGACGGTAGGCGCCTCGTGCACAGTCCTGGAGTGCTCAGTCCGTCCACGTTTGACTCGCTAACCCCGAAGCTAACTGGCTCGGCTAACCTCTCGTCGTTCGCCTCGCTCGCCGCAGATCTCAGCGTCCCACAGAGGACGTCCCCTCTGGTCCGTCCGCGCCAGTCTGACCTCTCGCTCAGACCGCCGGCGGCCTCTCCCGTCCTCGACGCCGTCGAGGAGGTCGACTCCACGCCGAGCTCCACCTTCGTCAGCGCATCCACAACGCCGCTGGCATCCCCGGCCAAGCGTCTGCTTGGGAAGAGACGTTATACTTACAGCGATTGCCGAATCAGTGAGTGGTGTAACCCAAGCACCTGTCCTGTCCTTATGCGCAAAAATAGCACTTATGCCATATATGCCAAAGCAAACACCTTGAAGCGGTCACACAATTAATATGGTCACACTGACAATGACTGATTTTACTCGAGCACCTCACCGATTACGGTAAATGCCAAAGTGTGTATTTCAAACAAAGCTCAAAGCAAAGCTCAAAAGCTTTATCCGAAAATAGTACTTTTCCCACTACGATTACAAGTACCTGTCACATCTTCAATGAATGGTACGAGCCCTTTCAGTACTCCCGCAACGATTGCACAATTGAGATGACGAGCTTTCTAAATTTCCTAAAATCAAGGACACAAAAATTGCAATTGCCTTGGCTTTGATCCTTCCGTTTATTGAAGGTGTGAATATAAAAATAAAAAATGAGCATGAATAAATGTCGCTCACTTCTTCATACAAAAAATTAAAATAATACAGTAACAATAAGACCAAGTGTTCAATTTATGCGTCCTGTCCAGCTATCTGTTAGTCGTGTAATATTTGTTTAATTCGGAGTACAATGCACACTTACAGCAATCACAGAACGGCTTAACTTTAGCACAGAACGCACATAAACCCCCCACTAACGACTCCTTTAGACACGGGTCCGCAGCCCGGCCTCCACCCAAGCCACAAGCAGTCGGTGCTCCTCTTCCTGGACCGCGTCTACGGAATCGACTCGCAGGAGATGCTTTTCCACTTCCTGGAGCAGAGTTTCCTGCCCGACCTTCGCGCCGCCACTATGATGGACTCGGTAGGTGTGGAAGTCTTTCTAACAAAAATATCCTTAAATTTTGATCGGGTGAACAATTGCGCAGTCTTTATGGATTTTGTCTCGATTTCAGCACATGGGTCACGAGTATTTCTTTACAATCGTTAGATATAAAACCGACACATTTGTATTTTCTAGAAATTGACAAAAATGACCTTAACTACGGCTATAGCTGTTTTCCTGATCGGAATTCGGTATCTTCTTATACGTATCTTTAGTGTATGGACAATATTGTCATTGGCTAGACTACTTAAAGATATGATAAGAAAAATCACATAGAACAAAAATTATTCTTGAACAATTTTTCCACAGACATAAACATTATTATTGTCCCGCAACAAAAAATATAAGCGAGCCTCAAACCATCAAAAATCTACTTTCCCTAACGTCATTCCCTTAGAAAAATAATCGTACAATTAGTAACGCCATTGGCCCAAAAATTCGTGTGTCTTTGGTAAAGGAACTATCAGTGATGGATCTCGTTTGAATTTTAAGTTGTTTTTTTTTGTTTAACTGAATTTTCTGATGAACAAGAGTCCAATAGTTTAAGAGGCAAAGATAAAAAATTGAAAAAGGCAAAGGCTCGTTTGCCAAAAATGTAGTGAGAAAAAATAAAAATAAAAAATAAAATAGAAAATAAAACATTAAAACAGTATACATCACCAGTCTTCAAAAATCTATTTCCACTGAATTTTCTGATGAGCGTCAAATAAGTCGAAATGACAAAAATAAAAAATTGGAAGAAAAAAGCGAACATTTACAAGGGTGTTAAGGAATCTATAATTAATAAGCAAATTCCTGTTTGCCAAAAATCGAATAAAAAATAAGCATCCATAAAACAGCAATTGCATATAACCTTGACATTCGATTTTAGCCCCGGGCCTTAGAAAGCGACACCGCCCTTGCCCTGAACCGGTACCTCTGCAATGCAGTGCTTCCCCTTCTGACTAACCATTCACACTTCTTTGCGGACGCAGAGCACCACTGCGCACTCCTGGATGCCACTCTGCATACCGTATACCGTATGAACCGGCTCAAGTCCTTGACGAAGAACCAGCGCGACGCCGTCAGCGACTTCCTCGTGGCGATCACGCGGGAACTCCCGCCCGGAATGATGATAAAGCTGCTGAGGAAGGTGATCATCGACATCCAGGAGATGACGGAGAACGTGCTCGTTCCCCTCAGGGTATACTGTAGCCAAAGTGATTAGTCACGAGCATCTCACTTCAGATCATGACGCTTCACTACGAACGATGCACGAAGTACTACGGCTCGGGCAACAGCTACGGCGTGGCCACGGAGACGGAGAAGCGCCTCTCGATGCTTCTTTTCTACGCGATCTTCGACTCCCTCGGCTCGAAGCCCTACGACCCGGACCTCTTCGGCAAGGCGCTGCCCTGCCTCACAGCTATCGGATCGGCCATCTCTCCGGACTACACTCTAACAACTGGCGGCGAGGACGCCGAGATGGTGAAGGCGCGCCAGGACGACGGTCTCTGGGTTCCGAAGCCAGTGGACGTGTCGGGGGTGGAGCTACAGTCCGACTTGGCGACAATGACGGGCCGCTTCGCCGAGCACTTCCACGACTCCTGGGCGTCGCGTAAGCTCGAGAAGGGCTGGAGCTTCGGCGAGTTCTACTCGCGTGAGAAGCTAACTCACCCTCGGCTGAAGCCCTTCAGCCTACTTAAGGACTACGAGAAGGCGTTCTACAAGGAACGTTGTAGCGAGTGCGTCCGCGCGCTCATCGCCTGGAACTACACCATGGATGTTGGCGACCCGGACGCCGCCCAGAAGGCCGCCGAGAGCCACACGTCCTCAGGGAAGACCATCCAGGACTTCAACCCCAAACCCATCGACCTGTCCAGCATGACCCTCGAGAAGGAGATGATGGAGGCGGCGGAGCGGATGGCCGAGCACTCGCACAACATCTGGGCCAAGAAGGTCTTCTCAGAACTGACCACAAAGGGTGGCAACATGCCCATCCCACTCGTGCCCTGGGACCTACTTACCGACTTCGAGCGGCGGAAGGACCGCTTCCGCGCACAGGAGATCCTCAAGTTCCTACAGTACCACGGGTACCGCGTGACCAGGTCAGTCCCATGTCCGTTGTCCGTGTCAGTGTGTGTGTAGTGACGACCTCAGCACTCCCGCGAGCTCCTTGTCCCGTCCGACTCGTCCCGCGTCCTTGTTGTCCTCCCGCTCGGTGCACTTCCAACTGCCCCTTCCCTCCCCGGCAGTCTCATCCTCCTCCGAATTCAGCCAGCGCGACTTGGAGCCTGCCACCGAGCGCGTCCAGAAGGAGGGCGAGCGGAGTTCCGTCGAGAAGCGCTTTGCCTTCAACCTGCTCGAGAAGCTCATTCAGTACCTGGAGCAGGCCAGCCTCAAGATGAAGTCGGTCAAGCCGAGTCAGGAGCTCACTCGGAGGAACTCCTTCAAGAAGCAGGGCCGGGACGTCAAGTTCTTCGAGAAGGTCGTCCTCCCTCTCATGCACGCCTATTTCAACGCGCACAAGAGCTACTTCTTGGCGAGCAGCAGTATTGTCCAGACGGGCATGGCCTCGAACAAGGAGAAGGAGATGGTCGCCAAGTGAGTTACACTGTACACTAAAATATCTAAAGTGCGACAATCACTTTTCTCAAGTAATCACCTCGACAAAAATGTTATAGAAGCTTTACACTAAAAAATTCCTTAGGAATTTAATAACAAAATGAAAAAATTCAAAATAAAAATTTGCATTGTCACAATATTTTTAATCTCGAAATTGTGTACTAATATTACTTCTGTTTTTATGTTCTTTTTTCGTGTGAAAATCACTAAACAAAAATATTGCTTGGAATTGAATTTAGAATATTTAAAATTAGAAAAAATTGAACAGGAACATCAGTAAGCAAAAATTTTCAAATGTTTAATTTTATATGTGCATAAAGGCGTGCGAAGACAAAAATAAAGCCATTTTTTAAATACAGCAACGTGCCTTAAATCGCACACCGAGTACTGGAAATTACGATTCTATGGTTAAAAAATTTTTCAAAAGCATGGAACATTGTCGCGATATTTCCTATGCACATATACATATGTATCGTATTCTTGTTTGTGCCTGGTTTTTAAATTATTTACAAAAATAGTGACAATGTGGCGATTTAAACGCTAACCTTCTTCAGCCTTTTCTGCCGGTTGGCCGCCCTACTTCGCATCAAAAACCATGCATTCGGCAGCGTTGCCAAGATCACGGTGAAGTGCCTTCAAGGCCTCACTCAGGCCTTGGACCTACGGACGCTCGTCAAGGCCAACTCGGACATAGTGCGCACCAGTCTGCTCACCTTTTTCAACAACTGCGCCGACGATCTGTTCACGGCAGTCCAAGAGCTCAAGAATAATGGCCAGTACGCCTTGCTTCGCGGCGAGAACCTGAAGTCCTGGCTGAGTGTCGAGTTCGCCAATCAGATGATCATCCCCGTCCTCACCACCATGTTCTCGCATCTCGCGCGCAACCACTTTGGCACCGACCTTCTTCGTAAGTTACATTAGCAGAGAGGTGGTTTTAAAAAAAATCTTTCTTTCGCTTCTAAAAATCGTTCGCCTCATTAAAAAGCGAAATTGTTTTTAAAAATACATCTTCAATATGGGCGACTTAGCCCTAAGGTTACTCTGGTTCTTCCAAAAATTGAACCATAGCTAGAACCAGTGAAAAAAAACAAAAAATAGTGTAAAAGGAAATAAACGAAAATTAATGAGAGACATTTTCCATTCAACAAAAATTGTTTTTTAATTACGTGAATTTAAGTGAGCTCCCACTCTACTGCCTCAAATTTCCAAAAGCAAAAATTATAAATTTTGAGACAAACAACCCATAGCACAAATAAATAAATAAAAACAATATATTCTTCCAGTGGATGACATCCAGGCGGCCTGTTACAAGATTCTTGACAGTCTCTACATGGTGACGGAGCTTTCAGCCGCCGTAGCACACCGGAAATCCATCGTATTCGAGACGGAAAAGTAAGTTCTTGGGATTTGAAAGCTTTACCGTACCTTACCGACAGTGAGAACATCATCACTCACCTGGAGAGGTATTTCAGATGTTGTTAGGTGGTTGTGCTAAATGTCGTTAATGTGGTTGTGTAGAGATGTGGAAAAAAATTCGATGTAACGTCGTACGAATACTACATTTTTACAATTGCTTTGCTCGGACGTGACGTCCGAGCTGACAAAAATTAGAGTTCAAAGAAAAATTCGGAAATACAAATTTCACTTGCATTTCTAGATATTAAAAAAATAGTAAAAGTAAACCTGACAATCGCGCAAAAATCGTTCAATAAAAGCCAGTCTCCTAATGAAAGCAAAACAGCTTAATTTATTGGAAAAACTATCTATGACTATTCTACGTAATCATTTCGATCTATTCGCAGCAAAAAACAAAAATGCACGCTAATAACATTTAATAACATCTCCTTTTGCAGGCATCGCTCCATCCTGGGTCAGTGCCTGAGCGCGTTCGCCAGCTGCTTCCCCATCGCCTTCTTGGAACCCGAGTTCAATCACAACAACAAGTACTCGGTTCTGGCCAAGTCACAGGACCAGTCCGTCCAGGTCCAAGAGATGCTCCAGAAGCTCTCTACGCATATCCCCCAACTGGACAAGCTGCTCGACCGCATCGAACAGGTGGCCGAGAATAGTGTTCCCTACAAGGACGCTCGGAACGTCTACGACGTAGATCTGCCCCTAATGTGCTCCTACCTGACGTACTGGTGGCAGCTGGGAGGCGACGGACCAAACAAGACAGCGTAAGTGAGCGCTTATTGCTGCCAAAGTAGCTCCCGGTTTCAGGCACCCAACGACTTCTGTCGGCAGCGAGCATATGAACCGGATCTTCTGCTCGCTCCTTCACATGATTCGAGACCACGTCGGCATCGAGAACGCCTCTTGGCTCTGCAGAGTTAGCTGTAAGTACATTGCCTTAGAAATAGTCCTAAAAGTATTTTAAAATGCGTTTGTTTATTGTGAATGCAAAAATCAAAATTTTTAACTTTTTAATCCTCAATCGCAACCGCGTCAAAGAAATGATGAGAATTGTCGGTTCACAACAATTCATGGTGTAGCAGAATTTAGCAGGTTGATAGCATAACACCAAACAATAAAGTGAGGATTCTGCCCAATATAAAGATTTCTACCGCAACCTGCAGAATGAAAGAAACGACACTATCCTTTGTTCGTAAAATGATTTCTACGACCAAAAATACCTACTAGACCAATATTTCTTTCCAGTCTTCGCCGTGTCCGTGATCCAACACGTCACATGCGACCCGGTCAAGGACTACATCCTGCCCATCGCCGAGAAGCTCCGCCGTATGGCGGACAAGGCTTTCAAGGAAGAGGAGCACATGCGCACACACCCTGACGACGCGGACGAGGGTACGGTAGCGGAGGACAACGCACGACTTGTGCGCGACGTCTACGCCTACTTCCCCCTCCTGATGAAGTACACGGACCTGCACCGAGCGCAGTGGCTGAAGACTCCTTCTTGGGAGACGGACGGCATCTACGAGAACGTGGCCGTCATCTTCAAGATCTGGTCCTTCAGCCAGCACTTCAAGCGCGAAGAACTGAACTACATGGCGCAGTTCGACGAGGACGCTCAGCAAGCGGGCGGAGGGGACATGAAGACGGGCAAGGCGGCGATAGCCGAGCGCAAAAAGAAGCGTCGCGAGGGTCAAGTAAGTCATGTTCCCCATTGCTTTCTTAAGAGAGAACCACAAGAAGTGTAAAGTTCAGGAGAATTCACATGGTGGACCTAGCTATACCAAGAAAAAGCAAAAATTATCGGCCTTTGGAAGTGTGTGATCCTTATATTTGTTTATTTAACAGAATACCAAAAAAACCTCACACTTGCCCTGTTATGATCGATGTGATCAAACCTTCTTAGGAGAAACCGCTGGAAGGATGCAAAAATACCGCACTCAAGATAATAGAGTAGCTAACCTGCTGAAAACCGGCTAAAGCATGGGAGGGAGTCCCTGAATTGATGCATTTGAAAATGTTTCAACTCCAGAAAAATAGAACATGTGAATTTTCCTGCACTTTACACTTCCTCATGGTTTCCTTGGTTCCTAACCAACTCTTTGTAGCTGTTTAAAGACATGATCCGCAACGGAGTACGTTTAGGTGTTGTGTAGAGACTTCTGTCCTGACTTCTTCTTTTGTCATGCTTCTCTGTTCAGTTTCCCTCTTTGTTCACCTTCTGCCTATGAGCTCCTTCCTCGCTAACTCGCTCTGTTCAGGTGAAGCGCGACAAGCACTCGAACAGCATTGTGATCGCCTGCCTGAAGAGGCTGCTTCCAGTGGGACTGAACGTGTTCGGAGGTCGCGAGCTAGACATTGTGCAGCAGACCAAGGAGAAGTTCCTGGCCAAGGAGAACGAGGACAAGATCCGAGACTTCATTCGGGGCCTACTTGACATTCCCGTAAAGGTACGATGACTAGCAATGACTTGCGCATTCAACGTTCGTAAACCCAGAATAAAATACATTTTACGCAAAAATTCTTTCTAAAGATTCTAAAATTCAAAAATGTTCATAGTAATTCAATTTTAAAAATTCGATACTATAATCTTATTTATCGGGTTTTGTTTGATTGCTCCAATGTCCAATTTTGGGCCAAAGTTAGCTAATAATTCCAAAGCCAAGACTAACACGTCCACACCCATTGTAGACCGACCCAACAGTCAAAACAAGAAAGCATGTAAATTTTTGCGAACACCTTCTTACAACCAAAAATGAATCAAATAAGATTTAATTAAAAAATAAAAAAATTGTTATCCAACAAGGTTAAGATAATCACGGAATTTTCGAGACTACAAAAATTTGATTACTTTTACTTGTACATATTTTCTATGAAAATCATATTCAATGATCGTAAACATAGAATTAATTTTAGTCGCTTTACGGTCGCAAAAATTCTATAGATTCTAAAATTACAAAATGTTCGAATGCGACACTATAACCCCATTTCTTGAGCTTAGTTTTTGTTGCCCTAATGGGATACAACATGTTTATCCAAAAATTCCAATATGTCTAAGAATCGTCCAATTTTGGAACTTTGGGCCAAAGTTAGCTAGCAATTCCAAAGCCAAGACTAACAACTCCACACTCATTGTAGACGGATCCGACGGACAAAAATGCGTGGCAGCTGAATCTTTACCGCAAGATCGGCAAGTCGCAGATGCGCGGCAAGGAGGAGATGACGCAGGACGGCGTTGTGGAGAAGATCGCCAACATGGGACAGGTGGTGGCCATCCTACACGTGGTACGTTCCTTTTCTGCCTCTGACTACCGGGCGCCACTCACCCCGCACTAGCGCAAAAACGATTAACGGCTGAATGAGAGTGCGATCGTGTGTTGGTCGGTTCACGTCCCCCTCTGTGTTCGTCCGTCCTATGTCGTCCGTGTTCAGGTCACTCGTGTCCGCGAGCTGAGTCGCCGTCGCTACCTCCGCAACGTAAGTCCGTCCCGTCCCTCCTGGCACCTCGACGTCTGAGTGCCGACCTCATCTGAATATCTGTGGGAGAAGTTCAGTTAAGCGTTTCAGTCTACGCGCATTTTAATAGTAAATAATATTTTTTGTTTTATTGGACTACTATTAATTTTAGTTTTCAATCAGAAACAACAATTCCTCAAAATTAAACGATCGACTTTCCACGAATACACGGTTAATATGGATAATAATGAATGTAATAAAAGTTAATAATTTCCCTAAAAATTGATATTCCACTATGGCAAAACGCCACCATTTTTGCAGAACGCTACGGTTTTTCTATTTTGTCAGGAAAAGCACATGATTTTAGACGTTTTAACAACTAAAGAACAAATACGAAAATTCAAATAAAACATGAATTTCATATCATTTCCGGGATTTAGCCGCGAATAACAGGATTTTTTGGATCGCTTTGAGGATACTCTTCTTAACAAAAATGCATTGTAGAATTCTCGTAAAAAAAAAGAAAAAATAAGGGTAAAAAATGATTTAACTCCATACTTTTTGCTTTATTTTGGCTTGTGAACAACCGAATCCTTCAGTTAATCCGAAATTTTCGGATTATCATAAGATTGAAACCTATACTTTATAATTCTTTAGAACGACGACGGAAAAAATTTTTTAGATCGTTTTCTAACTGATGCCAGAAACATCCGCGAAAAAACGGCAAAAATTTCAAACCTTGTCCGAATTGATTCATTTACTCTTACTGCTCTTAAAATTTACCATATGATCAGCAACATTACTTTTCTACTTTTCACTGTTCCCCTCTATCACCCAAAACCTTAAAATAGGCTCGATTTCTCGTTTACTGAATTGTCGTTTACTGAATTGTCGTACTACGCAATGATGTACGATGTACGCCAATCAAACATAAAAATTTTTTACCTTCTTTTCTAACCATCCGCAGACAAACGGCAAAAATTCCGAACCTTGTCCGAACTGGTTTCTTTACTCTTACGGATCTCAAAACCGCATAATCAACAATGTTACTTTCCTACTTTTCACTGTTACCCGAAACCTTCATGTGGGCTCGTTGAGAACGCTAAGAAGTGTAAAAAATATCTGTGACCGAAATTGTCCCAATCTTTCCGCTCCTAACCAAAAGTGTCGCTCCGAAACACGGAGCCTCAACCGAGTTGCTCACCTGTGGTGCTCCTCCTCTCCGTCCTGTCTCTGTCGCCTTGGCGCGTCCTCTCCTTCTTCGTCGTCCGCATGCTTCGTCCCGCTCCGTCGTGGTTGTGTTCGTGAAACGCTCTTTTAGACCGACCACCCCCAAGCGAACATGACGAACGCGTGGCGCAAGATGCTCTCCAGCCAGCGGAAACGGGCGGTGGTGGCCTGTTTCCGCATGGTCCCCCTCTACGGGATCCCAAGGTAACGGCGTCGCCTCGCCACTCACCGCCTGCCGCATGCTGCATGTGTGTCCTAGTCCTGGCTCCTGGCCTGCACCGCCCCGCTAACCCGCCCTTTCCACCCTTCTATCGCCCTCAATCTCTTTATTGCGCCTCCAGGTCACAAGTCGCATCGAACGCGAGGACAAGTGGAAGAAGGTGCTCACGCTGCAGCGAAAACGCATGGCTATAAGTTTAATAACGGCTAGTCACTTGTATAAGGTTGACCTGTAAGTTTTTTTCTCTTTTAAAATCTTCTTCTTCCACTTGCCCGTATCTGTCCGTCCGTCTGTCTCCTCCCCGACTCGTAACCTGCTTGGAGACTAACGCGGATACGGTAGACGCCGAACGCTCTCTCGTTTAGGCATCGCGGCATCAACTTCTTCTTGCCCGCCTTCTCAAAACTGTTCCTGGAGGACGAAGACGTAGGCCAGGACAAGCTCATCGCTGATCTATGTGTAAGGAAATAGAAAATTAAGGAATTAAGGAATACAAACCGACAAAAATTAATCTAAAAAATTCAGATTGTCGTTGATACTAGGGATGTGTGTAAGCTGTGGTTGCGAGAAATACTTTGCAAAAATACTAAAACATTGGTGATGTTCAGTGTTTGCTATTGTTTGCTAAATAAGTTTGGCAGCTATGGAATTTACAAACTAAATTAAGCTCCCGAAATAAAAGTTCGTCATACAAACTGCGTAATAAGATGAGAAAAAATAGCCTAAAAACTAAGGAAAAGAAAAATTAAAAGAAAAAAAATGAGAGAAACGACCAAAAATCGTATTTCAGAACTTATAAAAAACCGCAATGCTGAAATTTACTGAAAATGTACTAAGGAAACTGATCACAATGTATTGTAAAAAATTTAACAACAATTCAGCGCTTATTAAACAAACAATTCAAACAAAACTCAAATACTATTGAACAAAAAATCTTATACCTACTCTGTTCGTTCAGGGCGACGTGGAGGAGCAGATCACCGAGGTGAAGATCATCGACGAAGATGGAGCACTGATCCCCGAAGAAGGCCGCGAAGACAAGACGACCTACACGCCGGACCCACTCCGACAGCTGATCCAGTGCTTCCAGCGCGCGGCCACCAGCGAGGAGAGCCAAGCGCGCTCCATCTCCATCTCGGACGACTCTCTCTACGTGAACTTCGCCGCGGTCATGTCCAAGAGCGTGCATGTCGAGGAGGAAGACGATAATGGCGACGAGGAAGAGCTCGACCAGGCGGTAGGTTTTGAAATAATCGAGATTTACAACACCAATGGTATCTAAAAGTTCATAAAAATACCCATTTCAGGCCAAGGAGGAGAGCGCTCAAGCACTCCGGGCCGAGCAGGCGGTGCTCGCGGACCGAGGCGCGGCCATCATGTGCCTCATGTACTTGTCGGCATCAGGAGGCGAACCCAGCGACATGGTGGCGGAGACGCTTCAGCTGGGGATCCATCTCCTTAGCGGGGGAAACCGCGACATCCAACAAATGCTCATTGACTACCTCCAACTCAAGAAGGACGTCCGCTTCTTCACCTCCGTTGCCGGGCTCATGAACAAGTGCAGCGTGCTCAACCTGGAGATGTTCGAGCGTCAGATCAAGGCGGAGGGACTGGGCATGGGCGCGGAGCTAGCCTCCGGTGCGCATCAGAACCTCAACGACGCCGACTTCACGTGCAGCCTGTTCCGCTTCCTGCAGCTCACTTGCGAAGGTCACAATCTGGACTTCCAGAACTACCTACGCACGCAGCCCGGTCACACCACCAGCGTGAACTTGATCAACTGCACGGTGGACTACCTACTCCGACTGCAGGAGTCCGTCATGGACTTCTACTGGCACTACTCCAGCAAGGAGGTCATCGACGAGGGTGGCAAGGAGTATTTCCTGCGCGCCATCCAGGTCTGCTCGCAGGTAGGTCTCGAGGCGAATTTGAAAATCCGTTGGCTTCTGGGACGACATACTTTTGAGTTGGACCAGAGCAATTCAATGATTCAATTATTAATTATGATAACCATCACATATTTCAGGTGTTCAACACGCTCACCGAGAGCATCCAAGGCCCATGTGTGGGCAACCAGATGACGCTGGCCAATTCGCGCCTCTGGGATGCCATCAACGGCTTCTTCTTCCTCTTCGCACACATGATGGAGAAACTCTATAAGAACAGCACGCAACTGGAGCTGCTGCGCGAGTTCCTGAACCTGCAGAAGGATATGATCGTGCTTATGCTCTCCATGTTGGAAGGCAACGTGCTCAACGGACCCATCGGCAAGCAGATGGTCGACGCGCTCGTCGAGAGCCAGCAATGCGTCGAGATGATTCTTAAGTTCTCGGATATGTTCCTCAAGCTGCGTGACTTGACCACGTCTCAGGCTTTCCAAGTAGAGATGTCAGGCTTTCCTCTTTTTCTTATACGCTTCTTACAGGACTTTGACACGAACCGCGACGGCTGGATCTCGCCCAAGGAGTTCCAACGTGCGATGGAGTCGCAGAAGATGTACTCTGTGGAAGAGATCACCTACTTGATGATGTGTACGGACGTGAACAACGACGGCAAAGTGGACTACATGGAATTCACCGAGCGGTTCCACAACCCTGCGCGCGACATCGGCTTCAACCTGGCCGTGCTGCTCACCAATCTCAAGGAGCACATCACGAACGACCCGCGCCTCGAGAAGATCATCGAGAAGGCGAGCACGCTGCTGGAGTACTTCGACCCGTACTTGGGCCGCATCGAGATCATGGGCTCCAGCAAGCGCGTGGAGAAGATTTACTTTGAGATCCAGGAGTCCTGGCTCGAGCAGTGGAGCAAGCAGCAGATCCGTGATTCTAAGAACTCCTTCCTGTTCAATGTGCTCCAGGACGACGGAGGTGACCAGGGCAAGCTGGAGGCGTTCATCAACTTCTGCGAGGACACCATTTTTGAGGCAAGGATACGTTTCGTAACTAGAACCTGACAGCAAGGCTCCTTGACCCGTGGATAACCCATCCGTTTCAGATGCAGCACGCGGCGGAGATCAGCTCTGGAGACGCGGCCGACTCGAAGGTGGAGCGCGCGATGAAGCAGCGGGACTACTTCCTGCAGCAGACGACGGCTGGAGAACAAATCTCCGAGACGATCAAGTCCGGATACAACTACGGCCTCACTGCTGCTAACGCCCTCAAGCCCGAGAACTTATCCAAGACGGTCAAGTTCGTCAGCTCGAAGATACGGTAAGCCGTCGTCATGTACACCATGGCCACCATGTCTCAAAAATCCGGATGTTTATGGAATCGGCCTTAGTTTGAACCCTATATAGAAGAGTTCTTCTATCCATCCACTTGTTTCAGAACGATGACCTGGGCGCAACTGATGGTGGAAACCGCAAAACTTGGTTTTCGCGCGGGACGCGAACTCTTCTTCGCCTCGCTGCTCATCGTTTCCACCGTGTGCCGCTTTGCCTACTTCCTCATGACCCCTGGCAAGGACGAAGACGACGGAGAGCCTCAAGCCCTTCCAATGCCAGAGTAAGTTGCCCCTCCCGCCCTTTCGGTGTCGTTCTGTCTGTGCCTCCACCGCCGCTTTCAGCCATCACACGCCCCTCTACCACCACGACTACAGCTACCAGCCGACGCATGACTTCACCGCTTTCGGCGTCAACCTCCAAACCGATATACCCAACGGGGTCCCGCCCGGATCACCGAGTCCCCCTGGATCACCGAAGCCTGAGGAGACCTCGACCGGCGAAGAGCCCCTCAGCCGCCAGTCGAGTGTGAATCGAGAAGCGGCTCCCGAAAAGAACGAGCCCGCGCCTAGGTAGAGATGGCAAATCTTTTCCCTGTGCTTCCGAAATCTTAGGGGACACTAATCAGGGGAATCTTGGGTATTTAGGAGCAAGAAATCATCGATGCAAAAATGATTAAAGGTCATCTGTACAAAGAGCTAGGAGCTAAGATCATCCACTCCTCTTTTCTCGCAATCAGTACCATTAAAATTCAACCAAAACCGTCCAATATTTCCATGGCGTACCGATTTATTGAAGCGCTTGGTGAATCGAACCGAAAATATTCTGCTTGACATGATTTTTCTATTGGTTTATGGACTGTTAATTATTATGCAGACATTTTTGCTGCTAAAAATCTTTTATACAGTGATAGTTTACTTAATTTTTGATGACTCGTAAGCTACTCCATGACTGGTTTAGCAAAACGTTGCAAGTTTACTTTTACATCCAAAGAAAGGTTGCTATAGCTTTCGGGTTTGTCCTCTTCGCGGCTAGCCGCAAGAATTGACTCGTTTACCCTCTTCTACATCTCCTTTTTAGCGTCTACGAGTCCTACAGCCAGGCAGGCACACAGAACGTCGTTGCGATGATGCCGGCCTCGCCTCCGGGCTCCTTGTACGACCCGAACGCCGTCTACGAGCCAAAGATCGCCGAGCTCGGCGCGTCGAAATCACGAGGATCGATTATGGTAGGTTAATTATGAGGGTTTTACATTTTTGCTTCTATGTAGCCTGTACCTTCCTGGTTCAGCTAAAAGCCAAGTTTCAGAACATGCTGGCGAGGAACTTCCGCACGATCGAGAAGTCCACGCTCTACCTGGCCTTCTTCATCAACGTCATCCTGCTTTTCCACCGTGTCAACATCTCTCAGCCGAGCACTACCGAACTCGGTGAGTGCCGCAACGAATGACAATAATATCTTAACCCTGTCTTCAGAAACTGTCAACACGGACGAAGACGAAGATGAGGAGACGAACGAAGTGATCTACATCACTGGCATGACGATACCGTACTTTGCTTACGAACTAACGGGATGGATTCTTTCCCAGGTAAGCACTTTGTACAAGGACCAGAGCAGCATGTTCATTCCATGGGCATTTCGTTTTGATTGACAACCCTCCTTTAGGTCCTTCACTGGCTGAGCGTAGGACACGCGTTCGCGTCCTTCGCCCTTCTCATCGCCTTCTATCATCTCAAGATTCCGCTCATCACGTTCAAGCGGGAGAAGGAGGTGGCACGGAGCCTCATGTTCGAAGGTCGTTGGATCACCGAGGACGAGAGTGAGGAAAGGAGCGTGGTGGACACGTTCATGTGGTACTTGGACCGCATCGTCATCAGCTCGAAGTCGTTCCCGATGAAGTACTGGGACAAGTTTGTACGCCGCAAGACCAAGCAGAAGTTCAAGGACCAGGTGGACGAGGAGACGCTTGACAGCTTGTTGGGTGTGGAGCGCGCTCCCGGTGACACGTCCTTCGATTACCGTTACAACTGCTGGCTCTGGATGGGCGTCATCCTCACGAACGGACAGTTCCTCTACCGTGTAGGCTACCTCATATGCTCCATCTGCGGCGTCTTCCTGTCGCCCTTCTTCTATGCCTTCCACCTCATCGACGTCGTGCTCTCATTCCCTATGCTCAAGGCCATCCTCCAGTCCGTCACGCACAATCTCCAGCAGGTATGCCGTCCAAAAGTTCACAATTTGGTGCTAGTAACCTTCTTCTTCAGCTCATCCTCACCATTATGATGACCCTGGTGGTGGTGTACCTGTACACCGTACTCGCGTTCAACTTCTTCCGCAAGTTCTACGTCCAAGAAGGCGAAGACGGCGACGAGCCTGACCGCAAGTGCCACAACATGCTCACCTGCTTCATCTACCACTTCTACGCCGGCGTACGTGCCGGCGGAGGTATCGGTGACGAGCTCGAGTCTCCCTACGGCGACGACCTGGAGTACGCGCGCATGCTCTACGACATCTCCTTCTTCTTCTTCGTCATCGTCATCCTGCTCGCCATCATGCAGGGTCTCATCATCGACGCGTTCGGCGAGCTCCGCGACCAGCAGGAGTCCGCCACCGAGAAGCTCGAGTCCAGCTGCTTCGTCTGTGACATCGGCAAGGAGACCTTCGATAGGATGCCGCGAGGCTTCGAGATCCACACCACCAAGGAGCACAACTTTGCCAACTACTTGTACGTGGCCTCCGCTCCTTCAGTAACTCTTATTTTCCGCTTTCAGGTTCTTCCTGCAGCACCTTGTGAACAAGGACGAGACGGAGTACACCGGTCAGGAGACCTACGTGCGCGAGAAGTACGACAACCGGGACTGGGAGTTCTTCCCCGTTGGCGAGTGCTTCGTCAAGCAGTACGAGGACCAGCTGCTGCAGTCCTAGGAGTATTTATTCCCGTTTGTGCCTTATTTTCTCCAACGATCGACTTTCACCATAAAACTTTCGAACTAGTTGTATGACGCCTGGGGAAACTCGAATCTATCAGTTCTTTGGCTTAAAAGTTAAGTTTTAAGAACATAAGTTAAGTTTCACAGGAATTTAAGCAGAATTTGGCTAATTAAACCAACTCTAAGAACACTCTAAAGGTCGCGGGTGATGTAACTTCCGCCGCCCCAACATCCTCTACGTATCTACGCCCTCTTCTACCGGAATGACGAATTTCCAACGGTCGTTAGTCTTAAGACGCAGACTAAGGCTTGTTATCTATGATTCTTGGTAAACAACTTTTGTGAGAACTCCACTCACGCGTTACGTGCTATACCCTCCTAATGTGTTTTGTCAACATGCAGCCTTATGCACAGACATTGAACGCCACGTTGCGAACGCCTGAAGACCCAAATGGCACTGAATCTGATCGTCTTAGGCTTCGCTTGACACATTCTTCTTGTCCTCTGGGTCTTCGAAGTGTAAGAGCAAAACAACGAACGTTGCCTTGAACGGTACTACAATTCAAACACCGATATTCTCTGCTTATCACCGTTTGTTTTTGTTCCATATTAAGCAGGAGGTGATCAAATTGCCTTCCGGGAAATTTTCCGATGTCGTAGGCGCGTGGGTCCTAAAACATCGGTGTCCTATTTCAAAGAGTACTGCTTTTAAATTAGCATATGAAACTTTTCAGCCAGTGAAGCATGTGTGAGATTTTCTGAGTTTTGACGACTTTAAAAGTTCACTGCAAACTAAATACAATTGGAGAACTAATATTAGTGATATATTCCATTTAATGGGCTATAGTGAAGTCATCCTTCATGCAATGATGAGAACTGACAATGAGTTTCCCAGTGCGACATGTTTCCATTATAAATGAGCACAACAAACGCGCCAAAAATAAGTACAAATAAACGATAAAACATCGCACATTGGAAAAAAATCATTTGTAAGGTGGAATCCTTAAATCATTTTTGTGGTCAAACGGGTACGCAATTTCAAATAAACGGCGATAAAATTTCAAATAAATGTTTGATATCCAATAAAATGGTATAAAAAACTTAGCTATCGGTTCAACAAAAATTCTGAAAAGTAAAAAATCATTTATTGTAGAAATCGTAGGTTATGAGGTAGCGCAGGTTATAATTCAGCAGCATATCACCATTAAAAATTTCCATAAGAGTTCACCTGTTCACGATGACCTCTCGATCCTCTTGAAAGTTAAAGGTACCCAATGTTCACTGTCCGCATTTCCGTGTGATGGAGCAGTTTCCGTGGCTCTCCAGGAACACCCATCCAAGGCTGTTTACCTTCGGGACGAAAGTGCATCCTAATCTCAAAAATATTTGTCCGCTACACGGAAAAGGAACAGATTGTAGTGGTCATTCTCCGTATGGAATTCCGTGGACATTTCTACCTACGTCGACCCAAAGTTTCTAAAATCATGTGCGTAGTGCGACGACGTCACCTCGCGGTTTGTAGTGTTTCGTGAAGAGTTCCAAATTGGATATACATAAATATATAATGAAAGCGTCATCTACTAACAATCGGAGATGAGGTGTCCGTCTCGCACGTCATCCCCAAGTAGCTCCCGCGCTGTTCTCGGCCCCTCAGAACGGCTGTGTTCATTGAGAAACATTTGCAGCGGTTATGAAGGCATTTAACCCAGGCAATCCGCTTATTTTGAGGTGTTCGGAGTGTACGTGCACGGGGGAGGAAGTTAAACGAGGGTAATCAGTGGAGAAACAAGTGTGGAAAGGACGTTCCGGTGGTGATGACTATTTTTTGCCGGAACGCGCGGCTTGGAAATGGACATAATTGGTCACACCTATGAATGGATAGATGGTATGAGTGAAACTTGAAGCATGGAAAGGGACAAAAATACAAATACTTTCGTCGTTTTGGTGGTCGCGAAGGGTCATGCTTTCATATCTCAATCCATTAAAAACTGCAACCTTCTCGTTCTTGTCCAAAATTTGTGCTGAGTTATTTCGGATACAGAAACGTACCTGCTCGCCTTCTTGCGCAAGTATATAATGGCGTGTTCATTCGAATTAAAAACCTTTAGATCATCTGGCGAAAGATAAAATTAGTGGATGGAGTAGCTGTCGTAGATCCATCCTAATTTGCCAATATCCGGCAACGTTTCTACCTTTGTGATAAACCTAGATACGGCTTCTTCATTGCTCAACTCTACTGCCTTTGGCAAACTTCTCCATCTGGAAGACCGCAGCTCCTTCCAGAGGCGTCGCCGTGGCCCCTTCCAGAGTGCACCTCAGTCTTCACAAGACTGACACTAATGGAGAGCATGTTGTGACGCGGGATTCCGGCGATTCTTTCGTCATGACGTCTCCGGGTCCGCGCAAACAGCGGATCACCTGGGCGGAAGAGAAGCATCTTGAATCTGATTTGCGTTTTGTTTTTGTTTTCTCCGGAGGGACGTAATGAGCGCGCCTACTCGAACGATCAGTTAATTAGCGGAAAAACAACGCGACCTTGTTTGTGCTTTGTTGTGAGGGCTTACATATAAATATTAATAAATAGATTTATTGCGCTTCGATTTATTTTCCAGGTCGGAATCCGTCACCGCGGCCGATGGCGATGTTCCTCTTCATGGGAGGGTAGGCCAACGGCTGGTACCCATAGTATCCCTGAAAGGTTGTAGTTTAGGATTTTTGATGGCCTACGCTTTGGTAGCTCTCCCATATGGGGGTAAAAGGAAGGATAGTAGAGAAAAAAACCGGAACGTACCTGTGGGACATTGTAGTGGTAATTGTGGTACCCGTAGTAGGCAGGCATCACGTAGAGGGGCTGGACTCCTGCTGCTCCGTAGTAGGGAAAACTATGCGCGGTGCCAACTAGGCACACGACGACGAAGACCAGGAAGAGGGCCAAGCTGTTTCTGGAGGCACTTGTCATATCTGGAAGGACGAAACAATAATTCGTGGCAGGACCAGCATATGCATTCTGGATGCGGAGACACGAGACCATGTGTACTGAGAACTGACGGAAAACAACAAAAAGAAGTCGCGCCAACTTGCAAAACAATTTCCGGAATTGGGTTTCCCTTCATTCTCGGACTCTGGTCGTTAGCGACCTTAAGTGTTGGTAGAAGGACACCCAAGAGGAGCCAACCCAGAAGTTTTTAGGTCCCAATCTTCTGACTATATATAACACAAAGTAGAAGAAGGAGACCAATAAAAAGCTTATAAGCAGTTAAAGAGATTGAACTGCGAGTGGGAGGCAAAACTGAGAGTCAGTGTTGTAGTATGAGCAATGCGTAAACACGGGAGGCGTTCCTGGTGCGACGCACTAATTAGAAACGTGTTTAGAAGTAGCACGATACGAAATGCCAAGTGTCAAGAGGGACACATGCCTAGAAAGGTCCTCCAGCGTTGGAATAGATTGGGTCATGTGTTCATCCATCTTCGGTTTGTCCACATATTTACGAGCCGCGAAGGGTCATAAATATGGCGTCTTAGACGCCTGGACAGCCGAATTTGGACGACGAGGAGCGGGTGCAAGAATAAAGAAAAGGACCTTCCAGAAGTTAGAAGACTTTTGAGTTTCTAGAAGTGGGAAAGAACTTGTAGCCAGAAGACCAAGTCCTTAAGAATTATGCGACTCTCAGAAGTGCTCGGCCTCCTTGGAGCAACCTTCGAACAAGATGACTTCTTAGGCAAGAAACAAAGCACGAAACTGGACAAAGCTTTGTTTTGTGGCGGAGGGAGGACCGAGTTGAAGAGGCGGAGTCAAGACCGGGTCGACCTCCGCCGGTCCGCTCGGACTTCTCCTGCGAAGATCTGCGGAAGCCCTTGGAGACTACACAACGGGGATTAGAAGCTGGAAGTGGCAAACAGGATGCGTTCCCAGGGGCTAATGAGATCTGCCGATGACGAGCTGCCGCTTCTTCGAAAGTCACTTCCTATTCCCGGCCGCACAAAGGTGTATTTTTGGCGGCGTTCTGCAACAGTAGGCCGACGCCGGCGTATAAATAAGCGAGAAGTTCCGCCTTCTGATGAAGAAGGCGGAACGCAGCGGAAGGCGTTAGGGCAAAAGGGCGCCCGGAGTTAATGAGACGCATTTGGGATTATCTGCAACGGAGGTCTCCCTGGTGGATACCAGCGAACAATGTACCGTAGTCGAGTATGTTTTATTTAAGGCAGTTACTGGAGCAGCCAACACGCGTAGGTTTACGTTTAATGTCCTAATTTTTGCTCATTGGTAAAAGCCTACGTATATGTATTTTACTTCCGAGGGCAATGTGCAGCAGAGCTTCTGAAGTACTTGAATGAAGGAATACAAACAGCCATGCAATAAACGTCACATAAATCGTGAAGGAGTTCATAATGCTCGTAGCACGAATGTAATGACGACATAAACAAAAATACGCTTACATATAAACGAGCTGCTGATGGAGTAGGTGGTCTGTGGAAACAGCTTCCTTTCTTATATTTCTTCTGATTCTTATTCTTATGATGGGCAAAAATACGTCGGAGAGGATACGATCCGAGTGAGCCGTGAGAGGTTTCGTGACGCAAAAGCAAGATCTGTTATCCCAATGTTGCGGATATCGTTCCTGGTACCTCATACTGATAAATAAGTTGTCTTTAATACAAAATACGTTCCTCTTGAAAAGAGTCCCTCTCACTATATACAGTCAGTGCGAAGAACGAGAATCCAAAGAATGGACATGTCTCCGATGCTCCTACAGCTACGTAAAGGCAAAAATAAACCCCCTAAGACGTTCTTCTCTGCATTCAGATCGTTTTGGACATTTTCCTGCTAAATAGTAGTTTGTTAGTACGCTATTCAGCCCCCCCCCCCTCAGATTTCTGATATGTCGCAAATCTCGATGTGTGCGGTTCAGGCACATCCCCGACAAAGTGACCTCGTCAACAGTACTGTGAACATGCTAGGAGCAAAGAAAATAGAAAAACCAAGATTTCATGTGTATGTTACAAAAATAAAGCGAGCCGCAGTCCAGCAGTGAATGTCGACTTCGCCAAGTCAGTTCGAACTAGGTGAGAACGAAAGGTGAATTCTAACAAACATATTGTCCTTGCTCAAAAATATCTTTCCTTTTGTAAGGGACTACATAGTAAAGTACTTTTTTGCTCACATATGGGCATGACGTCGGTGGGACGACCACAATCCACGTAAAATGTCGTTAACATTAAAACATTTCTTAATGCAAATCAAAGATCCTATAGCGATCATCCCTTCTAATCTTATTTACGCCAAAACTGTATAAAGAAAAATTCTTATAAAGGGAAGCACATAAATCGCAGTGAGAGAGAGATTACATTAGTGTTTCATGTTCTTATGGACAAAGAGCTTTTCAGTCGTAATCTTCTGGAATGTGAAATTCTTTTTGAAGCTTTTTCACCACACATTTCCGTCTCCACATCCCCCTTTCCGTCAGTTAAATGTTTTCCTCGTCATGTTTCTATAGTGTAGGTGGATTTCATACCCAGGACCGGAATCAAAAGACACATTAAAAACACGGGAAATGGAAAGACCCAGTTTTTACCCGTCGTGTACGGTTATTAGCTTACAAATACTGGAATACTGTAAACGATAGTAGAAAGCAATGTAGCCCAATTGTAAACAACCAAACATAAAGGGTGAGCAGCATCTATTCAAACTTAGGCTTACGTGTATCTCATTCTACACACATTGGAGCAGAGGTCGTTTATGTTGCAGCTGATGTTTTTGTTTTCTCCGGAGGGACGTAATGAGCGCGCCTACTCGAACGATCAGTTAATTAGCGGAAAAACAACGCGACCTTGTTTGTGCTTTGTTGTGAGGGCTTACATATAAATATTAATAAATAGATTTATTGCGCTTCGATTTATTTTCCAGGTCGGAATCCGTCACCGCGGCCGATGGCGATGTTCCTCTTCATGGGAGGGTAGGCCAACGGCTGGTACCCATAGTATCCCTGAAAGGTTGTAGTTTAGGATTTTTGATGGCCTACGCTTTGGTAGCTCTCCCATATGGGGGTAAAAGGAAGGATAGTAGAGAAAAAAACCGGAACGTACCTGTGGGACATTGTAGTGGTAATTGTGGTACCCGTAGTAGGCAGGCATCACGTAGAGGGGCTGGACTCCTGCTGCTCCGTAGTAGGGAAAACTATGCGCGGTGCCAACTAGGCACACGACGACGAAGACCAGGAAGAGGGCCAAGCTGTTTCTGGAGGCACTTGTCATATCTGGAAGAACAAAACCATAATTCGTGGTGGGACCAGCATATGCATTCTGGATGCGGAGACACGAGACCATGTGTACTGACAAGAACTGACGGAAAACAACAAAAAGAAGTCGCGCCAACTTGCAAAACAATTTCCGGAATTGGGTTCCATCTCCTTCCCCAATCTTTTCGTTGGTGGCAGCAAGAGGAGGGCCAAAAGGAGCCCAGAAGTTTTTAAGTCACCAAGTAATGTTAAATGTCACCAAGTCGTCAAAAAGTTATGTTCCATAAAAGTCGATAATAAACCGGCTGATCTTTGGGCTTTTGCTAAAATATAAGAGAACATGTAAGTATGCGATTCAATAAAAAAGGACCAAATGGGAGTGACAAGCAGAGCTAGGTAGCCGGAAAGCCGTCGGTGTTGTAGTATGACCAATGCGTAAACATGGGAGACGTTCCTGGTGCGACGAACTAATTAGAAAAGTGTCCGGAAGTAGCACGATAAGAAATAAGTGGAAAGGAATGCGCCAAGAGGGACACAGGCCTAGAGGGGTCCTCCAGTGTTCGACTGGGCCAAGCCCGCGTGTTCTTCGGTTTGTCCAGGTATTTACGAGCCGCGAAAGGTCATAAATATGACGTTTTAGACGCCTGGACAGCCGAATTTGGACGACGAGAAGCGGGTGCAGGAATGAAGAAAAGAAGCTTTAAGTTGGAGGCTTTAAGTTTCTAGAAGTGGGAAAGAAGTTGTAGCCAGAAGAAGACAAGGCCTCCTTGGAGCAACCTTTGAACAAGATGACGCGACTTCCTAGGCAATCGACAAGAAACAAACCACGAAACCGGACAAAGCTTTGTTTTGTGGCGGAGGGAGGACCGAGTTGAAGAGGCGGAGCCAAGACCGGGTCGACCTCCGCCGGTCCACTCGGACTTCTCCTGCGAAGATCTGCGGAAGCCCTTGGAGACTACACAGCGGGGATTAGAAGCTGGAAGTGGGCAAACGGGATGCGCTCCCAGGGGCTAATGAGATCTGCCGATGACGAGCTGCAGCTTCTTCGAAAGTCACTTCCTATTCCCGGCCGCACAAAGGTGTATTTTTGGCGGCGTTCTGCAACAGTAGGCCGACGCCGGCGTATAAATAAGCGAGAAGTTCCGCCTTCTGGTGAAGAAGGCGGAACGCAGCGGAAGGCGTTGGGAGCGGCAAACGGGCGCACGGAGTTAATGAGACGCATTTGGGATTATCTGCAACGGAGCTGAACTTGATAGCTTGAAGGCAAAAAGAATGTGTGTCAATAGAATTGTCCAAAATCACTAATTCTAATGCACATCAGTTCGCCTTATCCAACGGCGTAGCACCTTCTTGGCAAATTGATATTCCAACCTGTTGATAAGATTCACACAGTTCTGGGCGTATCAGAAATCCCAGCTGAGGTATGCTCACAACTCAATGGACGCCTCCGTTCCAATTGGTACTTTTCCTGTATTCCACGATGTCGGCGTTTGCAACAGTCATCTGTTCGTATATCTGTTCGTATGGGCCAGTAAGACGGATTTGAGCATCTATTGCAAATGTCAGCGGAACGCCTTCGAAACGTTCGAAATCAAAAGCGGCCAGACGGGATTAATGAGATGCGTTAGGGCCGAAACCAGAAAACGCTTTTGTATACAAACTTACCGTAATACGCCACGTCAGAAGAGTGGAACATCCATTTTAGAGCATTTTTGACGCCGTCCAACATTGAGACTCCAGGTTCTTTCTCAATCTAAAAAAAGTGAATACTCTACGTAAACCTCCTCGTATACACACGCACTGCACGTGCACGCTTCGATAACCAGTCCTATTCTTTACACTCTGTAGCGTCATACAATTACCTTACAAAAGGTCATCATGACGTATGCTTAATTATTGTTAAGCAGCTGGGAATTTGAGTGTGCATATTTGAAAGCAGTGGCGAGAACCCCAAAAGTTCAATTGACCAAGATGTGGAATTCAGTAAATTTGACCTAGCTTCGGATTTGGCCTAGAAGAACAATGGCCTGGAATTTTCAGCTGTAGAGACAGCACTATTCCACTGCCATTTCCAGCTATTTGGCTAAAGACAGTTTTAGCGTAATTCTGCAGATTTCAAAACGCTAGTCTCCATGTAGGCATATGTAAGCAGAAACACCAAAACAAATAGGTCAACGAGATGAAGCATCGGATGCGTTCCAGTCGGATACGATTTGGATATTTCCATATGTTTTGCTATTTTAGTTCTATAAAGATTTGAAATGTGGGAAAAAATACTTGCAACACCGTGCACTGAACATTAATGTGAAATAATTTTACCAGCACCAAGGCATAAATCCTAAGAAAACTTTGTAAATCCTTCCACAGAAGAAGAATTTCAATTGCAGTTCTCAAAATTGTACTGTAGTTTGGCGTGTAGGTGTGTAGAGTAGTGGTAGAAAGCAAACATAAACACCGCAACAGAAAGGTCACTCGTTAAATCGGTTTCGAGTGGAAATATAAATTTCACTTTTTCTGGGAATGACACTTCTCTTTATACTTAGGTACAGCTGGGATATTTCCAACCTGTTTTGACTTCGCTTTGCTCTCCACTGGACTATTTTCAGCGGATACACAGAATTCCCATGTTTACCAGGGGTTTCTGGAAAGCGACGTCTGCATCTGACAACCTCTTATATTCGATAGTCGTGGCGGACACAGGCATAGAGAATGCGTTCTTGGACCACAAACAAAATCCAGAAACAGAATCGTAATGTAAAGCTAACTGTTTGAAAATGACTTATAATGGCTTATCATAGTGGATTCTACAGGTTTAGGTTAGATCCTAACCCAGCAGGCAAAAATCGCCCTCCAGGGCCAGAAGGCTAGAAGTATCCACAAATCGATCCCCTTTTGACGTTCCCTTCTCTTAATTGTTTAGCCTTTAAACTAGAGTCGCCTCACAAGTGACTATGGATCGATTAAATATGGAGGCGAATCAGAATTCCTCGGAATTCCGCAAAAACGAGTTTCCTGTTTGTTGCCACATTTAAACGTCAAATTTTGCGCACTTCCGTGCACGCGGATTTGTGACGCAATGGCGCGTCCGTTTTCTGCTGCAAACTCAGACTTCTTGTCAAAATCACTTAATTGGAGCAACACAACGGTGATGTCATTCTGTAGAAGTTGCGCCTCTTCGGGCGTCTCCTAACGATGTTTTGGAATTCGCGGTTTTTCCAGCAGAATCTAATGAAACGCACTTTCGGGTCGAAATCGTCAGTTTTGCCGCTAATTTGTTGTTTTTAGTTTCGCCCACCCAGCGGCCAAGACTACATTGTTGAAGGCGCGACGGGCGGTTAAGTGCTTAGAGACAAAGACCAGGCTACACACCATCCGACGGTTTCTTAATTATCGTGCGTGAGTCAGCGTTCACTAAAACGTTCGGTTTCCCAGCTGTCTCCCGTGGACAAAAGCGATTGTCCCGGCAGGAATAACGTCAGGCCGGCCATAGATTAACCAAATTTAACCAAAAAGCATAGAAAATTCCGTTGGATATTCTGGGAACTGACGAACACAAAATAAGCAAGGGGATGACTTCATTGTGCATAGCTTTGTGCCTCTGGATGGGTGATCTATCAGCGTAGAGAAAGCGAGGGACATCATCGTAATTTTATGTCCCGTTAGCCGAAATTTTTTTGAATCTCAACACGTGTGAAATTATATTACCTGAAGAAAAGCTCCTAAGAAGCATGTGTTCAACCTAGAACTGTTCTCGGTTTTGCAGATAAGGAACTTTATCGCAATTGTATACCTTCGGCACTTAAAATTTTTGATAGCAGACAATAAATATAGCAGGGTGTCTTTGCTGTAAATAGTGCATGCATTCATAGGAATCAATGCATAAATTTGCTGGATATCTAACAAAGACCCCTTATTGTAAACCGTTTTTCGATACTTTGCAGCTTTAAATTTTACAAACATTTTTGCTGGCAAGCAAAGAAGCCTTTTTTATATTTTATAAGGCTATGATTCACAGAAAACATCGCATAAGCAGATGCTTTTTCTGGTGTTTTCCTATGATTGCAAAGACCTCGTGTTTGATTTTTTACACATTTTTGGAATATCGAGGGTTCATTTTCTTTCGTACGCCCTTTTCTGGTAATGTTTGGTAGTTTTATACCAACTTTTGTTGTCTTAAAAGTCATGTCGTCAGAGTTACATTATTCAACTTGTATGTTAACTTATTAAGCAATGAATTTTCTATTGTATTTTTGGAAATGCATATTCGGCACCACCCGGATTTTTGTAAGCATTTATCGTTTTTCCACATGACATGTTAATATTGTTGCTACAGTCACTAAATAAAGATACACAAATAGTAAAATACCGGGAAGATTTATCGTCCACCGCGGAATAAACATGAGACAGAAGGAAATGCCAGACAGTGCGGCCAACGAGTCTAGTCTGTTTGAAAACAATCGCTCCACATAATGAGTTCGTTTATCCAGAGTTCTGCGGACTTAGCACGAGATCAGTGTATTTCCCGGGGGACGCACTCCCCCATCGGACAACATTTTCTAAGATCACCGCTTTTTGATGAAAAGTGCGCGTCTGCCACCTTCAGCTGCTTCCTTCGAAGTTCGCGATCCGCTTCCCGGAAAAGGTCGACTGTGCGTACGACGGCGGATCTGTCAGAATCAGGATCGACATCATCGAAGACAACGGCGACGGCCAGACGCTATCGTTATTGTTGCGGGAGGTGCAGAGTGGAAATGACTATACATGCATGGGCAATGACTGGAAAGGTTGAAATGACTAGACGTATACGTCACTCACTCATCTCTTGTCGAAGATTCTGCAAAGAATTTACATCGCAGGATTTCGCTGATTTTATAATGATTCAAAGATGATAGTTACTAAAGTTACTAACGTTTAAAGATGATTCAATGATATGCAGGCCTTGAACTGTATTGTGCTACAAGCATACCACAGATCATACTGGTCTTTGGAACCCGTGTGATCTAGAACACTCCAATCTATGTGATTAAAGTAGTTCAAGAGCCTTTACGTTATACACACTCGTAGGATCTTTACCTTTGCCTGCCTCAAATATGATTCAATACGATCTTCGTCCAACTGAGATCTATGGCGATTTAAATATTCTCTAACAAAATAACGTTTTCTTTGTGCAAAAATACATATCATTTCCTTTTTTCACGTTTCCGCGTCATTTTTGTCGCTGTGGTGTTGGAATTCTTCGAAGCATCATATCGATGTCCTCTTTCTGTTTATTTTCATAGCAGTAGCCATAGATGTAGCCGAAAATGGTTTAACTAGCTTACGTACATTCCACTTTGTTTTAATATGATTTAATTCTTCTACATTTCTCCTCATTAACGATGCAGAAACAAATGCCGTCTCTGGAAATGGAAGAGGTAGGCCCCAGGGACCCTCTGCAAAGGGGAAATGACGTGTGACGACGTTCCGGAAGAGACGTTTTTCAGGTTTTTACCCGCGGTAGTTAATTGCCCCCACCGAGCGACTGGATAATAACTGGAAGAACATTGCGCCGAGGGGACAACGGCAGGTGAAAACGTGACCGAGATTAAGTGCGCAAAACAGAAGACTATACCTGCAGCCAAAGCACTTGACAAATGCACGTTGAGCAGGTTAAACAGGTGTCAGTCATGGTTAGCGTCATCTCCCACCAGACCTTTGTTCTAAGTACATGTGTAATCACTGATAAAAAATTAATGCAGATGTAAACAAGTCCAGCAAAAGTTGCCCTTTGGTGATTTCCTGAAGAATGACTAATACGCTATGAAATGTCCTTTACTCCACACAGTAATATTGTGGAAGCTGTTCATGTTTGAACAAGGACGAGAATCTGAAAAGCCATAAACCAGTGTTGGTTCTCCTCTTATCTTTTCTTTTGTGCTTCTTCTGTTTGTGTTTGTTTGGGTTTTCATTGTTTAAGTCGAGGAAAGTCTTGTAATGAATGGACCAATTCTGAGCAAGGTTTGATAACTTTTCCTTCCGCGTACTGCTACTACCGCAGATTTTCGTCATAGTTCATAAAAACGTTCCCTCGTTTTAAAGCACCACTGAATAATAAAAAGTAAATGTACAACCGCATTTTTTTTTCAAGAACATTCAGTGAAATTCATTGATTTTTGAAGAGTCTGCCATTGCGCCTCAGCGAAAATCATAGCTATGATTCATGCACAAACAGTAAAAGGAGAAAACAAGCGGTACAATCATAGAAACAGATCTTTTTCAGCAAAGCTGTTTTCTCGGAGAAAGACGGAGTGCTGAATCCCCTATCGTCATGCAAGATTTCCCTTCCAAGAAGTTAACTTTGGAAGTTAACAGTTAACATGCTTCACTTTCCCTGTCGTTGTCGGCTATAATCGGCAAAAAAAGATGTGCCTTTCGTTGAACGTTCATTAGCCAAATGAATCTCTTCTGGGAACTTTGGCGGAGGAGTGTGCGTCTTTAAAAGAGTTGCATTAGATGATGCAAACTCCGGACGCCTTTCCAAAAATAGACCCTTCGCTCCGCAACTTCCATCACGTATCCGTTGTTTTTTCGGCGTCCAAAGTATATTTCAAATCCGCTTCTTATGATCCGGTGAAGAAATTTTGAAACAGCGCAGTAAACGTGCAGATCACGTGTAGGTAGGGCACATTGAGCATGACGACGCTTCAATGCGATTATCCGAATGTTGGGGACCGGAAAGTGATGCGAGGGGTCTACACCTGTGGTGGGTGATATGATGTGATGGAGATCGACACCGAATACAGGATGTGGTCTACAACTACATACTTGCATCAGCTCCATTTTTTTTAATTTTTGCAAATAAGGAAATTGATTACAAGGGACATGGACATGAAGAAATAACTCGTTGATTTTTGCAAATAAAGGAAAATGGACATCTTGGGAAACGAGCTTTATGATACGTGACATCATCCAAATTTGAAAACCGGAAAATTATTTAGTCAAAAATCGTTCTCTACTGAGGCTCTGAGTGACGCAGACATGTTTTCGCTCACGTAGAGATGGTAGCAAAGATCGGCACCAGGTTTCATAACAGTTGATCAGGCATGCCAAACTTAACTGCCACGAGCTCCATCATCCATCACACCAACTAGTATTTGCATCAAACCCTCTCCAATCCTTCCTGTTTTTGCGAGTGTCGTTCTTGTTGCCGAGAATATTCCTCAGACCGTTCCTACGTGTGAACGCCATCCTTCCTCTGGGTGACCCATATCCGCTTCCAGCTGAGGTGTCGTTCCTCCAGCGAAACAGTCAATAGCACAGAGAGGGAAAACAGGAAAGCGAGGCAAACTATGGCAGCTGTCCGTCTCGGCAATTATTTTCTTTTTCTGTGAGCGCAATTTCACAATTACACTTTAAACAAAGTTAAGCCTCGAAATTTCACATTACGCTACTTGAAGCTTTACATCTTTGAATCACAGCCTTTGATACGTTAAGTTTGCGATTTTCTAGGCAATTTTGCAGGTAAAGTGTGCATTAGATGACCAATCCTATAGAAAAAATGAATCATTTCTCTGAATCACCAATGGTGATTCACCATAGAAATCAGATAAGTTTTTTTTCGGAGAGAGTTCGAGCGCATGACAGGTCGCTGTACCGAGACGGAAAACCGGTCTCGACACGATTACACCTCGCATCTGATCGGCAAGCCCTCTCTGTGTGGAAAGCTTCATTGCAAACGACCCACGTGAAGGCATGACATACAAATAATTGGCACTGCGTCTTCCGAGGATTACTTATTCTCGGCAACAGAAGAAGTAGGTGACTCCGGCAACGCAGCAGAGACAGAGGAGGGAGGGGACGATGATGATGACCAGAAGGAGCCACAGGGCGATCTTTGCGCCCTTTTTGGCCGCTTGCTTGATCTCTCCTCGCTTTGCCCTCGAAATCGGTTTGTCGGCCTCACCTAGGAGATTTACTCTTAGATCGCAGTAGAACTGGCAACCTTTGTTGCTAAAGCGGTATAATTTTTGCTGCGTTCAGTCCAGCATGGTACTTTTTAGTTTATTCCTTTGATAAATAAGGTCTCCTTAAACGTACCTTCAAGTAGAGGGACCTCTGGATTCCCCTCAACTGGACGAAAAGCTTCTCTCTTCTTCACATCGTGGTCTTCAAAACCCTCCTGGGAAAATAGTTCCCGCTTCTCTAGATCGAGACCAGTGGAAAGCGGAGAGTCTTCCGCTGTCACTTCAGAGAGAAGCACGAGGGAGGCGATAAGGAGGCAGGGGACAAACAGTCTCATGGCGGCCACTCTGAACGATTCGATCCGAGTGACTGACGGACGGTCCAAAGGCACTCACGCAGGTGAGTCAACAGCTCTTGTTGATCTTCCACGTCATCCGCTATTTATTCCCCGCGCTTTACAAAACAGGTCGCGGGCAGTGCCGCCCCACGACGCAAGAAGTGATCGGAGGCGGCGAGACGTTCCCGAGGTGAAGAAGAGGTCGAGAAGGAACTGATCAACACGGGGAAAACATCGGAAAGTGCCACCGACTGCCACGCTTGTCCTATCGATCTTCGGCTCACCAGCTGGGATGCATCCGGTGCCGAGTTGTTGGCGTGGCGTAAAAAGAGTATAACCAACGGTTCTCTCAGATCAAATTACACAGAGATGGGACTAGGTGATCCAACCAAAAATTTTGTCTTCTTGTTTTTGTAGAGCCACGCATTCACGCATTAGCTAGAGGTAGTAAATGTGAGAAAGCAACGATGAATATGATCGGCTCTCCAAATCGGTTCAATAAACCATTTAATTGTTCTGCACCTGTTAATACTTCTCCTAAGCTATTCTTAATTACTCTGAGTCCTCACATTCCCGTCCAGGGGGGCGCAAGACAAGGACGCTTTTCGGAAGACGCGCTTAATCGTAGTTCACAGTCAGTTCGTAAAGCACCGTAGTTGGCAGATTTTTGCTCCCTCGCACTACAGTAATCAGTATCGCGGACCAGTGGACTTCAACTGTTTCATTTTTAGGTCACTTCTCTTTCCAAAAGATTCTCATCTCCAAGAGGAAGGAGAAAAGGCTCCCCAGATTGCCTACTCTTAACCCTTGATCACTGCTTGGATTTACTGGACCTCTCACAGACGACTGAAAATTCACTATACGCTGCTTTTTAATGGATGTATTTATTGAGGGTTGTGAAGTGGCAGTTGCTCACGGAACATTTGGAGGAACAGTCATTGCAAAACACGGGATTTGTAGTTTCAGATTGAAGTACGATGATAACCGCTTACTAATTGCTCGACACCCTCAAATAATACATTTTTGTTGGCTATAACTCATGCGAGAAGCAATAACAACCCGTCAAGAGCTACAAGCAGTGGCATTAATGATTCGCAGAAATCCACCTTGTATTCTGAACTGAAGTAGTGACATGACCGTTAGATTTGTACCAAAGCATTCCGCCAAGAAGGAAGCGTTTCTGTACTATGGCGACAAAAACGGCCAGGAGCACACGTATTAAACGAAAAGACGTCACAGAGCCCGGAACTACACCATTGCACTCTTTTTTACATGTGACGGCACAAGAATGCTAAGAAAAGAAACACTTTGTAGTCCTTGCGGAATATCGACTTCCGCTAATTTTCAGTTTGGAGGCAAACGAAAAAAACAGATTCTGGAGGGAAGGCTTCAAAGGTAGGGAGAGCTAAGGAGGCTATCAGCGAGTACATACGATGGTTGATCTCTTAACTCTCTCGTTGATACCCTACACCGTAGCTCTAGCCTCACCGACCATCAACTCTTCTTTGACCTAACGACTGTTGATGGATCCTGCTTGTTGCACAGTAATCTGAACACATCTGACCAAAAGAGAGACTTTCATTGGTAGGACAGACAGAAGCGTTTGCCACAGGGCCACAGAAGACCCACATGATAAAGAAGAAGTCAGAAGAAGCAGATGTAAGCAGGTCATGTAAGCAGCGGTTACGAAAGCATTCTGATCAACCGACATTACATCTTTTATCGATTTCTTTGTTTTATATGATCTTCTTAAGTATTGCTTTTTAATTTACTTCAGGATTTGCGACAGCGAAGTACGTATCTACCCAAGAACAAAGTGCATCGCGGTTCTGCTCACACTGTTATTCTACTCCAAAGGACATGTTTACGTCGATTCGTCACTGTTTATCTTCTTTTTGGAACTACGCTCCTTGATTGGGAATCGGAAGACCTGTGTGGAGTGCGTAGTAGGTGGTGGGAACATCTCGAGAAATGTAGAATGGACCATCCTTGGGGTAATTTGGCCGAGGACGTCGCTCTCTTCGTCTCCAGGTGCATCCCTTGTGGAAGAGCTCCTTGTAATAACCAATGACGAGACAGATGGATACAAGTAGGGTAGCGATGAAGACACAGCACACAAGAAGGATTACGTGTTCCGAAGAAGCGACATTGTGAGTGTCGTAGATTACTACAACAGCTGGGATCCTTCCCGAAGAAGCCAAATTCGTAAAGTTGGAACTGATCTGTAATCCAAACATGTACATGGGTACTTCTGGCCGGCAACTACTGTGGCAGGAGCAGCGTAAACCAAAAAGAGTCCGCCGAAGCAGAGCAGAGAGGAAGTAAACGCCATATGGATTCGATTGAGAGGCAAATAAAGCGACCTTCTGGTCTACTTTTTGGCAACTGCTGGTTGGCTTATCAACTGATGGTTGGTTTATGTTTACCTGCGGCTTGGGACTCCGAAAGGCCACAGCCATTAAACACAGACGATGGCAGTTAGAGATACATAAGGAGGACAGGAGCCCACAAGATGTTGATCTGCTCCTTTCTCGAACAGGAGTTACCGCTCTAAAGAACAAGCACGTCGTACATAGGTGCAAGGGACTTACGCCACATTGCGTGCGAAATCCATATTGACAAACATAATGATAAACTTGACAAAGATTTATTTAATGGCAGACAAACGACGACAAGAAAATTAAGCTCACTTCACCTCGTACTGGTTAATAATGTAGCAGTTGGTCTTCGGATTCCAGAAGGCGTCGAACTTGATCCATCTTCCCGGCTCGATATCGTTGTGTTCATGGAGGAGAAAGCCGATGACGAAGCGTTCCCGCTTGAAAGCAGGACAGCGCACTTCGATCGGGTCGCCATACCTCTTTCTCTGGCAGATGCGTCCTTGCTTCTTGTACAGGATGTCCTATAAGCAGAACAATGATACGCAGAAGAAGGAGGAGAACGTGCTTACCTGCCGTGGCGCGCTGGACTTGCGAAGGCCCAGTGGATCAAAGACGTCGTCATCGTCCTCGTCGTAGATGGGGAGGCGCTCCACACGGTTCTTGTGCCATGGCTAGAAAGAGTCTGATTAATTGCTTAAAGAACAGCAAACGTACCGTGTCGGTGACGAGAGGGGCATCCTCGGGTTCGATGCACTTAAACCTCACGGCGGTGAAAATGCAGGTGTTGGGGTCTTGGTAGTCCACATGCACAAAGCAGCGGATGGCCACGTCTTCAGCGGGCACTCCTCCCAGGGCCTTCGTGTCGAATTCGATTAGGCCGAATGTGGTTGAGTAGACCGTGGTCTGTGTGTTGTCTTCGGTGTACCGAAACACACAGCTGGTCTCGATCTGAAACAGTTCGGATTAAAAGGCGCAAGAAATGAATATGTGGTTACCAAGTGTTTTTGGTCCTCGTAGAAGCATTCGGCCGTCTTCTGTTCGACCTTCTCAATGGCCAGCATGAAGCCGTTGCCTCCAATGAAGGTGATTACATCACCAAATTCGAAGAATTCCTCCATGCGGATATGGCGGCTCCTGGTCATGGAGGGATCCTCGCGAATGACGAAGAGATCATGGTGCATCAGGTAGAGCGGGCGATCCGGGTCCACGAAGACAGCGCCAACGAATCTGTCGTTGATCGGCGAGGTGACGATGATGCCTCGTAAGCCGTCCTCGTACCTCAACGGATCATAGGGGGCTCCGTCCTCGTACCTCGACGGATCATAGGGGGCTAGGCTTAACATTTCTGAAAAATGGCGCCTAATGTAATGATGGAGGAAGAAGAATTAGCGAGTATTATACGCACGCGAACACTAGGACAAGAAGGTGCGAAAGCAGAGGAAAGGCTGGTAACAGTGGGACAAGAGCAACACCCAATGACGACCGACAGCACTAGACATGGGCAAGTCAACCAACCGAACGGTTTCTTCATTGCGTCTCTCCATTACTTTTCGCGTTTTTTTCTCCTAGGCTACAAGAGCCACTGGAGATCAATAGGAAACAGGAAAAATCGGGAACATGAGAAAAGAGAAAGTTTCCAAAAAACCCGTTCGGTTTAATTTTCCCATCTTTAAACAGCACTTAGGAACACCAATTACACAGGCTATACGAAGCAGAGCAGGAATTAGAGACGAAACACTCGGCAGTGTTGAAAGCTCTCCACGAAGAACGACCTCAGTGGAAGTACGAAAAGGTAGAGCCGTACCACAGGTCTACCTCGCAGGCTAGCATAAGAAACGTCCGATCAGCCCAGCATTTCTATACTGAGAGCATAGGAGTGGAGGTCACTCAAGAATGTGCCTGGCAATGATGAAACTGCGCGCGTACCATAAGTGAAGACAGCAAAGGGAAGTCGGCAAGGCAAAGCTGTGAAGAATGACAGCAAGGAAGCAGGAAATGGCGAAGGAAGCCGAGTAAACGAAACATCTGCTGTGCCCCAGCATTGGACCAGATGATCCTATCCTAGCGGCGGCCTAAAAGACAGTAGACCAACAATCGAATCTAGTCGTCGCGGGACCACTTTACAAATCTTCTAGAAGACAGGCAGCTGCCCTTCCCATCTTCTTGGATAAGTCCGGTGGCGGGATCGACAAAACCGGGAAGTGCTTCCCGGTAGCTTCCCGGTAGGTTACCGGTAAAGTCGCGTTGACCGTAGAACAAAAATACCGTGACAGACATGGAATCCTTGGTACAACCGGGAACCCAGCTTCGGGAAGCGATCGGGAAGTTACCGGGAAGCTACTGGGAAGCACTTCCCGGTTTTGTCGATCCCGCCATTTCAGTGAGCCGACAGTGGGAATCTATCATTTCCAAAACCTCTTTTATTTGGCTCCTCACTTATCATATTTGGACGTTTTTTGATTCGCCATTTAACGCATGAAACCCAACGTTGTTTAACCAATTCTGTATCTTTATTCAAAGTGCATCAATTTTTTCAGGAATCCGGGTTCATTCGATTGAGTCTTCTTTTTCAGTGTTCAAATATTTTAAAGGATCGGCCAGCCGTGCGACAACCATCACGCTTCTTCCCTGGAACCACTGAGCAGTCATGAGGCCTCTGAGATCAAGAGCTTTGAGGGCGCACGGAAAATTATCGGCGAAAGCGGCCATAGACCATGTTGACAGAGGGTTTCTTCTATGGAGAGGCTTTTCTAAAAACAGCCCCGAAGACCAAGCAGACCTCTAAGGACGAAGACGATAAATTGTTTCCATGATTCCTGTGAATCATGCCCGAGGGCTTCGCTCACAATGTGACCTTTACGTCTTTCCTGGACCGTCGCATTCGATGTTTACAGAATTCGCATGAGCTGTAGGCGCGGAGAATTTGTGATATCGATCGTTAGGGATCTGCGAGATGGCATCTACATAAGAAGCTCACGTCCTCGCTTCAGATCATATGGAACTCCTTTGTCTATGTCGCCTCCCCCTGCGCGTCGTGTCTAGTCGACGAAAGAAGCAGACACTTCACGTCACGGACCACCCACCCCGATTTACGAGTGGACACATCGATCGGCAGGTTCACGATCGTTCGGAGAAGTGCTACCGAGCAATTGGCGGACGGCGCGTAATTTTCCCTCTGCCTTCCCTTTCTAAATGCATATCTTCAGAGGAGATTCCACCCCTATTATGGCCTCAGTCGAGGTCGACGTCCTCGAAAAGGTGAGGATACGATGCGATTTCGTTATGCTTCGGTTTTTGAGAGCGTTTTTGAAAGTTTTGGAGGTGCGAAGGTGTGGACAACTAGGTCAACTGGTAAAGCTCAGAAGCGCCATGGAGACCATTGTTTTCGGCCAGAGCAGAATAATTGCATTGGATCCGTGGATTTCATCCTTGAAATGCAATTAGAAATATACCGTGAAATCCCAAAATCCGCTAAATTCACACTCCACACCCGTCCTGTGAAACTGTTAACCGTTGATTTTCAGGAAGACTGCCATTGTTCGAATGATATTCCGTCAACGAGCGCCGGGCCGCCGAACGAGTCGGACCCGATGGAAGACGACGAAAACGCTCCGCGATATGGTCGAATCGGAAAAATCCCAAAATTGTAGGTTCTTTTTCTTCGCGTCTTTTTCATGTAGGCTCCATCGCTATCATCTCCTCTAGCTCGCCCTCTATTTCCGTTCTTTTCAGAAATATCCCTCCTACTACAGTGCTCCTATGCATCCTCAACCGTCAGAAGACGCTGATCCTGAAGTATGAAGAGGACATGGCGGCGATAGTCGCGAAGCAGGGCGACCTGAGAATGGCGATTGGCTCGAAGTTCGACGAGTTTAGGTGGGTTCTGATCCAATCATCGGCCGTTCTCCACGAAGGTCACCGCCCCTGGGACTACTTAACCTGCTTTTCTTCTGTGCGACACTAATTTCTTTTATTCACCTTTGCTTTCACGAAACTATCAAGATTTCCCCGGTGTCGGTTTTCTGTCTGCGGTCTTCTTGAGATTTCAAATTTTGGGAGTCCCACCACGATTGGGAATAGGAAACATCGGACGCTCCCCTAAGACCTCCCGTCGCGGTTTTCACTGCGCTTTGGGATCGATTTGCGCGGCCTCTTATCCTCTGTGACTGCCTTCCCCAAGATGACCGCTCTGTTACAGGAGCAGTCAGGAAATCGAGAAGAAGAACGTGCAGACCGAATTGACCGCTCTGCGTTCGAATTTGGGAACACTGGTCAAGCTGGTGAAGGACACTGTGAAGGCCGTAGGTGACTTCTCCTTCCTTTCCACCCATCCAACGACTTTCTCTAGCACTGCAAGGCGATTAGCGAGCAGCAGTTGAGGCAGAGTCGCGCCATGGACCAAATGCTCGTCAAGGAGGCGCAGCTGCAGGTATAGTCCGCTCCTTCCTGGCTCGATTTAATCTTGTTTTTAGAAGCAGTGCGAGGAGAAGGAGCAAGTGATAGCCGAACAAGGAAATCAGATCGCGCAATTGGAATCCTCCACGGCGGTGTCCACAACTCCAAGTAGCTCTGAAATGAACGGGACTCAAGGTAGGCCTCCATGAAGCAACTTCGTTTTTATCGCTTTATTCCAGGTTGCTGCGCGTCGTGCATCTCTCACGAGGCAACTATCAAGCAGCTGCGGATAGAGCTGGACGAGCACCGTGAGAAGGTCGAAGAGCTTCGATCAGCCAAGGCCCAGGCTATAGCGGAACTTGGTACCGTCAAGGACGAAATGGAGAAGATGACGGTGGACCTGAAGAGGGCTATCTTCCAGCGTGAGGCGTGGAAGACGAACGTGGTCAAGCTGGAGGACGAGGTCAAGCAGCTGAAGAAGACGGCCATGGAGGAGGCGCGGAGGTACGCCATGCAACTTGAGGAGGTTTCAGTGTTGCCCGTCAGCAAACTGGACTCCTCAGTTGGAGTCAGCTCTCCTTGCCAAGGAGTCGACGTCCACGTCAGCACTACGGGCACCCCGAGCGATTCCGGATCGGATAAAGGGGGAGCCTCCTCCTCCACAGACGCCAAGCAGGAAGTAAAGCAAGACGAATCTCAGAAGGAAGTCGCTTCCACGTCTCAGAATCAACTGGCGAAAAACAAGAAGCAGAAGAAGTCACCTGTCAAACCCTTCCTGAACCATCCACCTGCGGTCCGTGATCGGACTCCTCTGGTCGGGCATGCTCCTCCCGGGCCTCCCGCACGGAAGCGTCAGTATCCAGAACCCTCGTATCCACGAGATGATCGGTATCCTGCTCGACGTCCTGGTCCTGGCTTGTACGACTCTCCCGGACGTCACGAGGACTGGAAGTCACCGAGGGAACAACACGTCGGAGAGTCCTGGGTGAATCCGAACCCTCCGCCAGTTCCACGGAACGGGCCGGTGCGGGCACCGGACAGCTGGGGTAACTCGGACTCTTGGAGAGGGCCCCCGAGCGAACCACGGGATCGATACAATCCGCCTCAAGAACCGCCTCCATACGGCTATGACTACGATCGAGGGGGATACAGGAACAGTCCTCCGGCTTCTCGTGGACGTCGGCCTCTGAACGGCCCCGTGGTCACCCCTAGGGGACGAGGGGCCGGACAGAGGTGGTAGGTCCTTGGAATCTCGCCGTATTCGCAATGTAGTATGTGTTGTGTAGATAGTTTACCACTTTACGGGCTTTCATTAAATTATTCATCATTATAATTGCTTACCTTCCCGAATGTGGTTCATCGCCATTTCTATATCTTCTTGTGTAATGTCGTATATGGATATGTGCTATAACCTAGTTTTCAGGTAGACATGCCCCCTAAAGCTGCGAAGAAGGCCGATCCCAAGTCTGGCAAGCCCCCGAAGGCCGGAGCCGGTGGCGGCAAGGCCAAGAAGAAGAAGTGGTCCAAGGGAAAAGTCCGTGACAAGCTGAACAACATGGTGCTGTTCGACAAGGCCACCTACGACAAGCTCTACAAGGAGGTCGTCACTTACAAGCTGATCACCCCGTCCGTCGTCTCCGAACGTCTGAAGGTCCGTGCCTCCCTCGCCAAGCAAGGACTCGCCGAGCTCGCCGCCAAGGGACTCATCAAGCCCATCGTCAAGCACAGTGGCCAGCAGGTGTACACCCGCGCCACGAAGGTCGAGGACGCCGAGTAGGCGATGAACTACTGTTGTTAAATTGTTGTTGCAATTAAATATTTTATTGAATTTAACAGGTCAACGGGGCTTCAACAGTTTAGAGTTCGTCGTTCTTCTTTATCAGCTTCACAAGTTCGATCTCGAAGTGGAGGTAGGAGTTCCCGGGGATGACGGAGCCTTTGCCCTTGGCGCCGTAGCCGAGCTCCGGGGGGATAACCACCTTCCGCCGTTCTCCTTCGCACATTCCCGTCATGGCGCGTTCCATTCCTGAAATGTCCACAGGATAAACTTTCCAATTGGCTGTCTCGTGTCTATAATCTGTCTGATGTCTGCAATTTGTCTGAAGACTGTCTCGGAATATCGTCTTGTGTAGTATTCGTAATATCGCCAAGGCTGTTACTCACCAAGGCGGTCTACTTACCATTGATAACTTGGTTGGCGCCAAGTTTGAAGACGAAGGGCTTCTGGCGTTGGACGCTGGAGTCGATGAACTGTCCGTTCTCCAGGAAGAGCGTGTAGTGCTGGTGGATGGTATCGCCGACCTCCGACCGGCGGCACAGCTCGTCGTCGATCTTGTGCGTCTGCTCGATGCGGAGTCCGTCGTCGTCGACCCACGAGTCTCCGGGGTTTGGTCGGAACACGCTCTTCAGCTCGACGAAATAGTGGAGCGAGTCGCCTTCAACAACGCCCTGAGGCCGCTCCTCGTACTCGTATGCCTCATAGGGGATGACGATCTTGCGCTGTTCTCCTTCGCACATGCCTCGCATGGCTTCGTCCATGGCCTGGAGCGCCTGGCCGTAGCCGAGCTTGAAGACGAAGCTGAAAAGGGTGGGTGAACGAGCGCCTCACGGGCGACTACGGTACTCCGTCGCGGATCCGCTCAAGACTTACGGCTTTGCGTTGAAGTTGGAGCCGATCACTTTGCCTTTCGGGTCGGAAAGCTTGAAGAACTGCTCGACGGTGTCGCCGGCTTCCGAACGGATCTTACATTTCTTATCTAAAAAAGACGATGAGCACCAAGGAGTCGTTGAAGAGGACGATACCGGGGATCTTGCGGATGATCTCGATCTCGACACCTTCCTCCGTCGTCCAGGTGCGGACGTCTTCGGAGCCGAAGGCGATGCCCAGGAAGGCGAAGAGCCCTAGGAGAACGACGCGCATCTTCGGAGATCGCAGAGCGCGAGTGAGCCCCTTCGGGCGTTTCAAGGTCGTCGACGTCTCCGAATCGATCGAGATGAGTTGGAGTCTTCGATGTGGGTCACTCGGTTCCGCACTCGAGAACAATCGCGTTTATTACAAACAATTTGATTATTAGGTACATCTGTGCGAATTGAATCTATCGACCGAAGGGACGCGCCATGTAGCCGTGCTTGACGCCGGCGGGCTCGATGCCGCCACTGAAGGAGCCGCCGACACTGTAGATTGGTTTGTCGCCCTCTTCCTCGTCGGGAAGCACGTGGAGGTACGATCCAATTCCCTAGGAAAGAAGTTCAGCAATGAGACGGATATGTGTGGCACGCAGCGAATCTGGAACTTTTGCTTTTGGGGGTTTCCATTTGATTTGTCAGCTAAAGCGAATCCAAAAAATGCCAAAAAGTAGGAATTTCTCTTCTATTCCGACGTACGCACCTGTCGGTTCCCGTTGGCACCCATCTCGACCATGGAGTAGTATGGCCGCAGGATGCCGAGGATGTCGGAGTCGCCTCCACCCACCAGGCCTCCCACGTCGTCCAGATCTTTGAGACCCTGGTCACTGTAGCCGAAGTTCTTGAGCTGCTGCTCCTGCAGTGGTTCGTCTCCCTCGAGATCAGGGCCCTCAAGTGGCTTGTAGCTGTGTGGCTCGAACTTCTCTGCCCACTTCATGTTCATCAGCCTCATCGGATCGGCTTTGGAGAGATCAGATGTTAGGATCGGATGGATTCCTACCTGTGGCGAACGAGAGAAATCCACAAAGAAGGACGAGAGCGGCGAACATCGGAGACGAAACTGATTTCGCTCCGAGCGTCCAGTCATTCCCTGGACGACCCAGATCGCTTCCTTCGAGTTATAGATGGGAACATAAAGGAGAGCGGGTGCGAAACGTAGCGGGCTTCTACACAATTGTTTAGGTTCACTATCAAATTCCGTTCTTCGAGAGAGTTCATGTGACCTATGCAGATCAGTTCATCATCCTTTCGACGATCCTTTCAACCCAGATCGCATCTTTCACAGTTAAGAATAGAAAGGAAGACATGAAATTGACACACGGACATGGCAATTGTGAGCCGATCATGGGATGAAAAAATTTTGCTTTTATGAAGATCTGATGAAAAGGGCGAAACTGCAAACTATCTGGATCTATCAAATTCATTGCCTCCGATTATGTTTAAAACGATGTTGAAAACGGTTTGCGCAGTGCATGAAGCTCACATGAGAGTTTGTTAAAGGAACAATTTTTGGACATCGTCTTGGCTCAGAACTTTAGGATCGTCTGACTTTTCTACCGTTTCTTAGGACGTTTCTACCGAGCCGACGCCTCTGATCAGGACTGTAGTGTCATTGTACATTGTACTCAAAAATGAGGTTAACTTTCTACTCAGAAACTGCTAGTCTTCTGTTCGCTTAGGAACAATTCAAATTTCCACAACTTCCGCAAACCACTCTCGTGATAGAGAGCAAGGAAAAGCAAGGCTACAATCCCATCGCCATAGGCGAATGTCAACACCGCAGATCGTCCCTTCTTTCTGGCTTGTTTATCGAACCATCCACGGCGATAGTGCCCCTCATGATAGAGCAAATCGATTCGGCACGGAATCGGCGATGAGTGGCGCGAGGACGTAAATGGCAATTTGAGGGGAAATCTAATCCCCGACTGTTTGCTTAGCGGTTGGGCAAAGCGCGGCACGCAGGTCGAGCCGGTCACCGGCGCTGGCGGCTTTCCGGTTGGAAAGGTAATTCCTTGTCGGGCTTTTCTTTCGCTGGAGCGCGTCCAAGGAGATTGCGTTACGACTCTCGACGAGGAGTTTTGTGGTACAAAGTGGTTCGTAGAGATCAAAACGGGAACGGTGTCCGGGACGATCAGGTTTCTGAAAGGCGCAGTCACGAGCGGAAGTGGGACGGTTTGGACCGAAACGTGTGACCCTGTACCGGGCCACCTCATCGGCGCCTTTGCGAACCTATCGGTGTCCCTATTGCGCAATCTGAGAGAACTGATAATAGATAACATGACTAGGCACGGACAAGCGCGATGAAAGGAATCGGACGAAGGTTCCATCGGAGAAGCCGAAGGAAGAGTCAGATTGATTTGGAAATAGCTACGCTAACTTACAAACAAAATGTATCGATAGCACCGGGGGAATTGCGATCTTTTCTTTCATATAGTGATTCTGTTAATTAGGAGCAATTAGAGTCAGTCGTATTGTTAATTCAATCCAAACTATGTTCTATCATTTATGCGTACCCTTTCTTGCCGCTTTCTTGCTTTAAAAGTTGGTAAGAAGTGACTATTAGGGTGTGTCTCTCTCAGTTAAAAATACATGTCTTTTTTATGTATCCGATCTTTTCTGAGAAGGCATACTTGTTGAGTACAATTCTTATAGAACTTTTCTATCGAATTTATTCAGTTTCAATTAGGGTCAGTTCAATCCTGAGGCCATTCCATAAAACCCAGCGCTAAAACGAAACACTAGTCATCTGGGAATGGTCAACGGCATCTTTGGTCTCGACACCCTAATCATGACCGGACTAAAGCCGGACAACCACTGACTCCACTCGAAACGTCCGTGGCAGGGCGTGTGCAACCTCCACGGAAAACATAAATAAAGCGCACTGCAAACAACCGTTCCATGTCGCCGACAGTTGTCACGACCGGTAGAGGTGTTATTGACTTTCTTACCGTTCCATTTCCACCGACCCTTCTTCTCAAGTTGGCCCCCACCATCTCCGTGCCTTTCTGAATCTCATCGTTGCCGTTCTAGAAGACTCGGGCTGGAGCGAAAACAATCTGTTTTCATCGGGTTTCCGCCGGTTTAGGCGATGACGCATCGCTACAGTAGGCGTCTTATTTGTAATTTCCGTCCAGGAAGACGGCAACATCTTGAAGAAGCCTTATCAGCGCTTCTACCGAAGTCTCCTATCATGCCAGTGAGCTTTTTTAAGCAAGTCTGACCGCCCTGATAAGACGTTCCTGGCGCGGAACGTGCCACATTTACAAAAATGCATCTCCAGGAGAGAGTTTTCGGGTGACCAAGAATTCTGGAATTTACGACTTGTAGATTTTATACTTTGTTTTCTTGTTTTATTCTTCTTTGGGATTTTCCCAAGGGTATCAATTTGAAGGCAGGATCTTACTCTGGCGCATTTTGGTTATTTAAGCATCAGTTTTGCTGTCCTTTATCTATTTCGTTTTCTAGCCTTGTGCTTCATTGGGGTTTCTCGAAATAGAATAGAATTTTTGTTGGAAAGCGATTCATCTTTTGGGATCGTCGGCCAAAACCATCTCGCTTTAGGTAATGTCAATCTCCCAGTTGTAAATTTTTTGTCGTACTTCCTGGATTCCATAAGAATTTCCTATTACCAAAGGGGTTATTTCAGTCATTGTTTAGCTATATCACACTAAACTTATAACGGAATTGCACATTTCCCACTCCCCAACGTTCCCTCGCGCTCCACCACTGTCCTCTTCCGTTCGAGTCGTCTCCTCGCACCTTGGCGAACTCTCTCATAATGGACACTTTTAGCACCGGGAAGTGTGTCATCCGGATCCATTGCGCGTTCTCGTACGGTAAGAGGACTCCATTGTGCTCTTGACATGCGCCCTCATCACCGGGCTTTGTTGCCCCAACTCGGAATGTCCCTCCCGCAGCGGGCGATCTCACTTATGCAAGGGCTAATCCGGCGAGGACTTGTGATGCCTCGGGGCCACAGATCGTGAGGCGTTTTATACGAAGATTTAGGACACACGGACGCGATGGACCTATCTGGCTCTGAATGTCTTAAATTGAAGGCTGATCAGTGCGGATTACGGAAAATCGCGAAGACACGATAAATTTGAGAATTTTTGTCAGTTAAAAATGGCGTCAGAATGGCGAAAACCTGCAAAGCTTTCAGGGAATCTCTCCTTCTCAAACGACGCTATTCATTCGTGAAAACCACCCCAAACCGATTATTACAGTTGTTTTGCTTTTCCAAACAGTCTTCATATGACTCACTTAGGACTCGCTTGTGTTATCGATTCTGACTTCTCGATTCTCAACAACCTTCTCTCACGTGACTCTTTAATGTTTTTCTTATCGATCCTGACTCGATCGCCGTCTTGAGCCTAATCCTACGTGGAGCCCGTGGCCTCGGGACGCAAACAAACTATTTACAGTCGACAGGCGTACCTGCCCGTCGGGACGTCCCGCGCGGCACCCCGGACCATGTTTTCTCGAGACGCGGCACCCCGCGACGTCGCCTCGGACAGTCGCCGCTTATCACGTCCGAGCGGGCCGAAGATTATCGTCACCAGCACGAGAGGCGTCTTTATCGCCCTGCGGCGTCACCGCGATTCTTCTCCGCCGTTTTTGTGGCCGCCGAACGTTCCCGAGGCGCGCCTCCCGCGCTTATTATTTTATTTGTTCCTGGCAAACAATGGACGACTTCTTTTGAACCCGGCTGTCGGGAACGGTTTATCGCGAACGCCGCTGTGGGTGGCCACTGCTACGGAGTCGGCGGCCACCGTGTCGGAGCCGAAGGGGTCTTTTCGCGGCTAGTGAAGTGGCTGCCGAAATCTGATATGCGCCTCTTGAGGCTCGCTTAGGGGATTGATTACGGCGCCTGAGGCGCGCGAGGACCTAATTGCGCGCGAACCGATCGCTCGAGAAAGTCCTCGAGCGGTCAGATTTTGGTGTCACCGGGCACTGTTTGTCCACGCGTGACGGAAATGCGCCTGAACAGGGGTGCGAAGTTGGAAGCCTGGAAGTGGAAACTTCAAGTACTTCAAGTTTGAGCAGTTAAGGTGACTTTCGCATTTCCCATACATATATCTCTTAATCTTTCCAAATGTTCGAAAATCAGATTACAAATTTTTGTCCAGGAAAAAAGTTCTTTGAAAGTTCTTTATCATTGAAACCATGGTGGAAAAAAAGCGAAACAGATGGAGAGGGAAAAGTATGAGCAAAATCGTCTACTTAAATCAGCAGAGTTTTTCGTCATATGATCTTCAAAAATAAAAAAGGTTACATTGTTAAGGCCAAATTGTTTAGGATGATTTTAGGACTATATATAACAAAGTTAACATTTTCAATGTACATTTTTTGTAAGGTCATATTTTTCCACTCCTCTGTCGAAATAAAAACCAACCCTACCGTATCCAAGAAGAAGAACCGGTGAACCTTTTCCATTTTTGCCTCCTGTGTCTCTGCAATAACAATACCGTACTGATAAACCACCGCCGCTTAAATCAAGAGCCCTCTTCTTAATTCCTGTGGGATCCACGCGGCGCCTTCCAGAGCGTTCCAAGAGGCGGGCCGCTCGGCCTGTGCACTTCGCCGACTCCTACGCGCCGTCGCGCCTCTCGCGATGCCTGTCGGCGCGCTGAGAGCCAGTCGGACGGCCGACAGCCGGGCCCCGAGGAGGCCGCCCCCTCGATGACGCGGCGGCGATACCGTCTCCCGCGCGCCTCACCTGGGAACAGCGCCAATGTTCGCGTAGTGTTTGCTTTATGATCGGACGGATGCGCGATCGGAGAAGGCGACGTCTTCTTCGATTTCTGCTCCGCGATACGACGACGGCTTGTTTTCCGGCTCCAGTCGGCGTCCGATTGTTTAGGTGCGCCGACGAAGTTATCACCCCGGCGACAGTCGCTTATTTTTGTTTGTCCTCGGTAAACTGGGAACGTCTTACGCAACTGCAGCTGACCGTATTTACGAAGAGGCCCTCTGTTTAAAGATGTTGCCATGTTTGAAGATGATAACGCGCCAGGGGCGCGGCGAGAGTCCGAGAGTCGAGAAGTGGCTTTTTTCGGGCTTCTCGTGCCGCGCTGTGCTGCTTAAGCGGTTCAGAAAGCGCGGACTGTCCCGTCCGGTCGGGCCTGGCACCGCCGCGCAGGCTCCTCGCAATCCGGTCCCGAAGACGCGGCTCGGATGAAGGAAGTGGGAGAAGAAAGGATACTTTGTTCGGTGCCTGGTGGAGGTGTCGAATAGTGGAAAAACTCGTGGACGGATTTTTGAAGCGAAATCGAAAGTGTTCGAAATCGTTCGATAATTATCTATCATTCAAAGTTCAAGTAGAAGTAACTGCAAGTGGCAAGTGCTACTGGTAGAAAAGTCATTCTATTCAAAAATAATTTGACGATTTTTAATAGTGGCGCTTTGTCTGTCATTTTTTCCACTTGCAAGGCCAATTTTACGACGGAAAACTTTATTTATAAAAGCACGATATATGTACATGAATTTTCTTTGCCCTTATCCGGGATTTCTTCGGTTTTGAAATGTATTAGGATGTATACTGAAAATCAACGTCGCTTTTAGAATTTACTCCAATATATTATTTTTGCAGGCAGAATTTATATAACTTACCCTGAATTTAAAAAAATCTACTCGTTTATTTTATAAAATTTTTCATTCTATTTCCATTCCTGAATTCGATAAATACATTGAAATTCAAGGCAATTTTTAAATTTCTGCATACGGTATTCTTAAAAAATTTTATTTATTTCTTTTCTTCTTTTTCCATATGCCTTCAAATTCTAAAAAAGTTATCGGGTGATTACATATTTATTTTTTCAATCTGCATCGGAAAATCGTTTGCTCTTGTGTCCTATCGAATTTTTGTCGTTTTTGTGGTTCTTTTTTGTGGTTCTTCAATTTATTTTCGTGAATCTCCAAAAAATCTTAAATTTCCAGAGGCGTTTATACAAATTTCAAAATTTTGCATTTTTGTTTGGATTAGGCAATGACCAATTCAATAACAATTTTTGGTCCAATATCGCCGTATTTTCAATATTCCTAATTTTAAGCATTTTTATTTCTTTTATCGTAATTTTCCCGCATTATTTTCGCTGTTTTTTCGTTCCTTGATCATTGGGTGATTTCCTGTCCGGCCGACGTGGGGCTGGCACGGCCGCGCGGCTCGCAATCCGGTCCCGAAGACTGTCGGAAGTGACTGGTAACGTCGCCTCGTTGCAGAAAGAGCGCCTCTCCCTCGCCAGCGAGCCAGCCAAGGGCCATGAATCCGTTCATGCTCGGCGGAAACGCGTCCTACGCCGCCGCGCCGTCCTACGTCGAAGGCGGCGGCATGTATCAAGGAGTCGGCGGACAGGTGACTCACGCCTCCAGTCGATAACAGCCTATCTCTCTCTAGGCGATGCTCGACTACCCGTCTTCGATGCTGCCGACGTACGCCGCCGCGGCCTCCTTCAATACCCTTTCTTACCCGTACCCCGCGTCCGGGCTCCTCTACCCCTACTCCACGGGCGCCAGCATCGACACGCCGACCTACCCGAGCGCCACCTACTCGCAGCCCGTCCGGAGCCAGCCGCTCCTGCAGCACGGCTTCTCGACGCAGAACGTGCAGAACAGTTCTAGTGGCAGTGAACTCGGTGACGATCAGCTCACAGGCGATCACATGCTTACGCAGACCGAAGTGGTGAGTCAAGGATGTTTTAGATGATAGATTTAAACTGGAAAGCTTCATTCTTCAACAATGTTCATTAGAATAATCCATATCAGAATTATCTATTTGAATGATTTTTCCAAAGCATTTTTGACTATCGAGATTTCAATTCCTTCCAGTCGGGTATACAGAAAGATCTTTAACGAACAGAATGTGAAATTCTTGAAAAGAAGAATTTAAAGTCTGGATTATGAAACGATCATGTGATCTGGGGAGCTTATCGGCAAGGAGTTCTAAGCTACATTATAGTCATTTGTACTGCTATATTTAGACGGATAGAAATCCACTGTTATGGGCTTAGCTATATTTGCGTTTTGTTAAAACTGGTAGTTGCGTGTGGCAAAAAGTGGCAAATCCAGTGGCAAAAATTATCTCACAGTAATTGACCGACAAAGAAAACATCTTTCTAGCAGATGTGGCAGATATTTAGGCCTCTCATGATAATTTTTCAGCAAAAGATCCGAAAGATGGGAGATTACGGCCCATCCAAGCCACCCTACTCGTACATCTCCCTGATCACAATGGCGATTCTGGAATCGAAGGACAAGATGCTCACGCTCAACGACATCTACAACTTCATCACCGATCTGTTCCCTTACTACCGCGACAACCAGCAGCGGTGGCAGAACTCCATCCGCCACTCCCTCAGCTTCAACGACTGCTTCGTGCGCGTGCCTAGGACACATGACAAGCCTGGAAAAGGCAGCTTCTGGACACTGCACGACCTTTGCGGGAATATGTTCGAGAACGGGTGCTTCCTGAGGCGCCAGAAACGCTTCAAGCTTAAGGATAAGCAGAAGAAGGCGAAGTCGGAGTCAGCGAACAGCACGACCACCTACACGGACGTGGTGAAGCCTGATGCACTCGCGGAGTCCAAGGCCAGCCTAAGGCCGTCGTCCGAGGAGAAACAGTCGCCCAGCAGCTTCCGCTCCTCCGGGAGTCCGCAGGGCTCCGTTCCCCCGGATCCCTCACAGGCTTCCGCGGAAACGGCTCCGGAGGGCGATACAGGTCGCTCGACGCCAGGCACCACCCCGCCCTCCGTGATCTCGCCCGTAGGAAACCCCTACGCCAACTCCTACTCGGCGAACATCTACGCGTCGCCGGACCAGTCGATCTTCGTGAAACCGTTCGACTACGGCACGTCGGCCTTCTCGCAGCCTGGAACCTTCGACGAGTACTACAGCCAGAACCAGCACACGCTCTACAGGTAGTAAAGGATAGTGTGCCTGGATTGTTATCTTCGGTTATTTCAGTCCAAACAACCCACATGCCGCCCAGAACCTTTAACCTGTGATACTCACACTCGTCTGATGCAATATCCCGGGTAAGTGAGACGAATCTCGAAGTTTCTCAAGATTTTCTGACAATCCAAATGTTCCTAGTGTCCAACACGAATCCAAAAATGGAATGATCGCTTAATTCTGGAGACCATATTGGCCTTTCATGAAATATTTCTGTTAAATACTGTACTTCTGAATTCCAAATTTATGAAAAAAAAGACAAAAATTCTAAACTTTAAAGTATTCAGTTCTATCCATCCCTCTAAGCCTAACCAATCGTCTCCTTTTCAGTCTCAACCGCCACCACTTGATGAAGCTGAAGCATCTTCAGAAGTCACGCGTACTATTTTGCTCACTACCATAATCTGTACATACCCGGAATAAACGAAAGTCCCTGACGGTGACTCAGCCCACTTCCTGCGCGCACATTGTTTCATGCATGCACGCGTCCGGCAAATAAGGCACGGCTGCAAAAAACGTTTATGGGAAAGTCATTAGCGTCGATTTCGACGACGAAATCGCGCACACTTGCGCTAATTGCCTCGGATATCGGAAGTCCTCCGGGGGTCCTTGGCGCCCGGACGACGACCTTGCATCCAGCACTCACTCACCTTCGCAACAGTTTTTGTCATCGATCGCCGGTGATCGTAATTTCCGCCGGGCGACCGCGCCCGGAGACCCGAACGTCGTTCCATGGGCGACGACAACGCCGACGACGGCGCTGATAAGATATCGGAGAATCGTGGAATCTCTGTCACCGCGCCAAGTACCACTCGGTCACTTGTTTTGGACACTCGACGGGCGAGGCGTTAACTGTTGGGTTCCCTTGGCGATGGGATTAGTGTCAGTCGAATATTCATCTACAGCAGCACAGCGGTTATGTAGTCTGATAACACTACCAAGTAGGTGTTTTGAACATACGGAAGACCTGTATAAATGTGATGGACGATATGAGCAAAATTTCGAAATGTTGATATTGAAGCTACAACGTTTAGCAGATGCGTCCACATAGATGAAAACAATCTTTTCAGCCTTATTTGCTCATTTTTAGCAAAATTTTTTAACAAATCAGAACTGATGCTGATTTATTTTTCGTTCGGAATTTTTCAGTTGGTAAGTTAGCTGTACAGATCGTTAGCATTTTTGTCAGAAGATAATCGTATTGAGGCTTGGATGTAAATTAATTTTGTATCAAGGAAATATCATTGCTTTTTTACATTTCTCAAAATGAGCTCAAATTTGTGTGATAAGTTTATTGTTTAAAATTGAAAATTGGAATTAATTGAATTTTTGTCAGCCATTTGTTTATTCTTTGTTAACCAGTTGCTTCTTATTTAATTGGCAAAGTCCAAGCAGCCTAATGAGCTGGAAGGATGCAAGCATGGTCAAATGGTGGCATGGTCAATCTTAAAAAGTTCAGTTAAATTTTTGGGGTACATCGTGAAATATTTTAGTGAAATTAGTGTTCATTTGCTCTCAATTTTCGAACGGCGTCCGTCAGCTGATTCCCATGCCCGATAGACTCCTGAATCGCCGTGGTCTCTCTCGCCTCCGCCGCCGTATTTGTTCCTAGCAAACAAACCACTTGCCGCCAAACACCCAAATTTGCAACTGCAGAGCCGTTTATCAATTAGGCAAACTGTGAAAAATAGGCGTGGCGGACGGGTTTTGCGGGAGGGCGCCGCGGAGTTCGTAGAACCCCGCGGAGGACGACGATGACGAAGACGTCAAGCCTCATCGCGTCGGCGAAGGGTCTTATCTTCGACGACGAAAATATCGTCCATTTAGGGTGAATCATGAAGTCGTCATGAATAATAGGGCCTTCAAAACAAAATTTGCATCCTCCACTTGGGGCGAAGAAGTGTGGCCGAGTCATCGGATCAGGTAGCGCCGCCTAGAGTCCGTCGGAAGTGGAGGATAGGTGGGCGCCGGGCGCAAGGACTCTTTCCTTCGTACCTTTGTTTTGGCGTCGCTGGGGTGCGTTGTGGAAAGCGGTGACAGTCGATGGCGTCCAGAAAAGAGCTCGCGGCTAGTCATCGTTTTTATCGTTTTCGGTTTTTGTCCGTCCTAGCTGTGCTCAAAAGAAGCCACTCATCGACGCTTTTTTCATCGTATTCGACTCGCCCGTCTCAGCTCTTCCCGAACGCTCATTGGCTGTTCCGGAGCAGTCACATGAGCTATAACGATAAACAAACATCGATTGAATCATTGAAGATATCTGTTGGGATGGAATTAAATTGATCTTGGGAGGGGTAATGCTGTGAGGCCGGTAAGCATAACTAGGGTGTTCTCAATTGCCTTGCACACTATGGTATCATTTAGGGCAAAAATTATGTGATACATGTAATTTTTAACAAAAAAATGAACGCTTGGGCCATAAGACGGGATTAAGACTTTATTTTTGGTAGGGAAATCTGTCAACTAAGTTAGTACCTCCTCTAGTACCTTCTCATCTTAGCTGTTGGTACTCCCTTGCACTCACCCTTCTCAAAAGAAGCTACTCATCGCTTTGTTTTTTTCACCATTTCCTGCTCACTCCGCCTCGGCTCTGCCCGAACGCCCCTGCGACGAGTCCCCAACCAGTCACATGAGCCGTTCCGAATTACTAAACTTTCTCACGAACCCACCCCTTGTCCTTCTCCCTTTAACAGCTCCACCTCAACTTCTCCTTTTCCCAAACCTTTCAACCGATCCGTTCCAATCTTGATTTCACTATCCCAGCAACCACTAACCCGAATTTCGACGCGAACCCGGCGTCCATCCTCTCGGCCTCGCAATTGAACCCTCAAGGGCTATCGGCGCTCTCGTCTCGCGCCTGCGAGTGAAATAATTAACACTTAATTCCGGGCTGGCTGCCCGCAGCTCAGCGCCGCCAATGGCCTTCGGAGAAGGCGTGGTCGGGCGAGGCGCGCGCCTAGCCGCCGCCCAAGACTCGCGCACGGACTACGGTGTCGCGGCGTCCACCTGAGCGCCGGCGCAGTGTTTGTCTTCGTCCCGGCGGCGGCCACGGCGGGCCGTCGAGACTCCGCGACAGCTCTTCGCCTTGGCCCCTACTTCTTCTCCGCGCTCTGTTTGCGCACCACTATACTCCGTCGAGGTCCGGATCTGTTTACCTTTTGCGTCCTGCCACGAAGCGTTCACTTCGAACACCGGACCAACGAGCCTTGATCCCTTCCGATTAGAGCCTAGAGGAGAAGCTAAAAACATTTACATCTCCATTTGTGGTGACCATTTGCGCGGAGCTAATCTTATCGCGGGTGACCTGAAGCGGCCTTATCGGATCACGAGGGACCCTTTTGGTGACCGATCGACCGGGGACTTCTTCTCGCGAGCCCCTGGCTTTCCCAGCTGGAATTCCACGTCCGCATGTTTCAGCATCGTCTCGGACCCTTATGAACGGAGCGTCCTCTTCTGAAGCATCTCTTCCTCACCCCACCGCTCCTTCCTACTCCGCGTCGGTAACCCCCCTTCCCGTGGAGCACATGACCAAAGACCCTTATAGGCCATGATCGACTACTCCGCCATGGCGCCCAGCTACACCGCCTCCGCGGCCTACCCCTCGGCCTATGGCTACCCTATCAGCAACCCCTACGCCGCGCCCATTTATGGAATGCAGGTCTACCAGACGCCCCGTTCCGCCGTTCCCAGTTCCTCCTCTCCCTACGCCAACGGTGGATTCTCGCTGCCCCCCACGGCAGCCTCCGAACTTCCTGAATCGTCTTTGTCAGAGAACTCGTCGAGGAAGACCAACAGCGCCTTCGCCGATCATATGCCTTCGGCTTCAGACATGGTGGGAGAGCTACTCAGAGATTTGAATGTCTATAAGGAAATGGGCAAAAATTCAAAAATAGGGAAATATAAGGATCTCACTTTTCACATTTTAGCGGTTCAACTGGAAATGAATTAATCAAAAAAAGGGGTAACTGTTGGGCCTAAACTAATTAAATTGTAGAATCTTCTGTTTCCATCCTCTAAACCACCAACTTCAGAATCGCATGAAGAACCCCTACACAAAGCCGCCAAAGTCGTACATCGCTCTAATCGCGATGGCGATCGAGCAGTCTCCCGAGAAGATGCTCACTCTAAGCGAGATCTACCAGTTCATCACGGACCACTTTCCCTTCTACCGCCAGAGCCCGCAAAGGTGGCAGAACTCGATCCGCCACTCGCTCAGCTTCAACGACTGCTTCATGAAAGTGCCCCGGAGTCAGGATAAACCGGGAAAAGGCAGCTTTTGGGCGCTACACCCACTGAGCGGGAACATGTTCGAGAACGGGTGTCACCTAAGGAGGCACCAGCGCTTCTCATTGAAAGACAAGCCTAGAAAAGGGAAGAAGGGAGAGAAAAGCAAAAGAAGCCGTTCGCCCAAGAAGGAGCCGAGCACCGATGGGGTGCAGTCGCCTCAGACTGAGTCCAGCGTCACTTCTCCAAAGAATGAGTCTCCAGCGCCAAAGGAGGAGACGCCTACAGCGACGCCTCAAGTAGTTCCCGTGGCAACGCAGTCTTCCGTTCCAGAGTTCCAGAAGCCCGTAGTCCAGGAGATCACTTCCCCCACCAATGGCCTCCAGGAGGTTTCCTATGGAACATCGGTGATCTCCTCTGTCGGCAGCTGCCCCCAACAGGTACCAGTTTTATCTTCTTTTTAAGTTAACTCCCTTTCTCTTAGGCGTTCGCCACTACTGGTTACGGTACCTCCCCGTTCAACCTCTACACCGCACAGGACTTCTCGTCGACGACGGGTCTCACCGCGCCCTTCCACATCCCCTCGCTCGACTACTACTCGAACGCCCAAAGCTTCTACACGCCACAAAGCCAAGCCGACTATTCCCTGGGCTACCCAGCCGCCGCGTCCACCCTCTACAGGTACGGTAGCCACGTGGTCGCTCACCTCTGACTCTGCCGGACTTGCAGCTCCGTCAACGCCAGTACCGCGCAGAACCTGTAGCCACCCGTCGCCGATGTACATAGGAACACCGCGAAATGCCTTCGGGACGAATCGTTTATTTCAAAGCCGTGTATCGTAATAAAGAGAGCCTAATAATGTCCTAAGTGGTTGTGGTGCGAAGGGCGAAGTGCCAAGTTTGTCGTCTCCATCGCACAATGACCCTTGACAGCGTGCTGAAAGAGTCTCGTTACACGACGGAACGTCCTCGTTTCCCTTTGCACCTCGTTAATTAACGCGCAAACAATGTCCGAACAATGCGTCCACGGGCACAGTTCCCACCCAGGCAGGGTGTGAGGAGTCGCGCTCGATTCGACGGGCGAAGCTTCCTTAACACTTCGTTCGTCGAGAGTCGCCTAGCCTTGGGGAGGGTTGTTGAGCTGTACTTCGAATTTTTATTATGATTATTTTTGCACCGGATAGTTGAGGACGCTCCGGTGATTAAATAAAAAATCACTTAAGACTAAATTCACATGGTGCGTAATTTTTATTATGGTTTCTATGCGGATCAGTTAATTTTTACGTATTCCATTAGGGCCAATACGGATATTTAAATTTGAAATTCAGTAGGTTCTCACACAATATTCGAATATGTTTATAGAAATCCCTTTCTGTTAAAAATTTTGCTTTTTGCGCTGTTAGAGGCAGCAGCTTATATTTTTGTTTCCAAGCATACAGCTTCTCATTGGATTGAAATTTTTGTCCGGGTATTGGTCGATCATATTTACAATTGCATTTGGTTTTTTCTACTTCTGTTATTGGATGGAAATTTTTGTATCCTCGGGAGCTATTTATTTTTTGTTCATTTTTTATCATTTTTTTCATCGTGCACGATTGATAGCAAATTGTTAAACACGAATGACAATAATCGAAGACAGAATCACAAAGAGCAAGCGTACATTTTTGCAGCGGTGAAAATAGGACACATTCTAAATATTACAAAATTAACACTATTAATAATAGATCCAAAATTGATATTATTATTTTTTTGCTAACTTTGCCATTTTGACCGATATTTTGTAGATTTTGTAGATATTTTGTAATTTTTTCCAACGATTTCCACGATTTTCCACGTATCAAATGGTCCAAAATATATTTAGAATTGCATTTGAACTGATTTACAGAATGATTTCGTGTTTAACTATTTTTGCATACTGAATCTAGGGAATTATCATAAATATTAAAAATTCGGAACAGGACCAATTACAGCAAAACCAGGAGAACCTCCACCTTCGAATAAAGTGGGAGCGGATCCGAGGGCGAACGTGTAGCAGCGAGCAAACGAGTAGAAGTAGATGGTGTGTGCGCGACCCATCCGATTCTTCATATTTGAACAATTTTGTTTGTTTATTTGTATGCGTGCTGTTGGTTGGTGCGTTTTGTGTATTTTTCTATAACAAATATTAGATGAGGGCGGACAGAGTGCGCGCAAAGTTGAAAAAGTAGGTAGGAGTGGGTGGTCCTAGTCGATGTGCACTTTTGGAGTGTTGTTTGCTGATGCCTGGACGACGGTCGGAGCGGATAAGTTTAGACTTAGGTCGGCTTAGACCCTCGGACGGAGTTCTGACCGGAACAGCATGTGTGCTTTCCCGAAGACTGTATCTCACACCTAATACCTGGATATTATCTAATTTTTTCCTTTATTCTGGCCCATATTAGAATATTTTGGCTCACATTTTTAACACATTTTCTTAAACATTTTTTATAGTTACCTTGGTTTGTTTATAATGAAATAGGCGACTTTCTGCAGAACTTAAACAATATAAACTTTTTTGATTTTTTTTCATGTGATGATGTTCCCAACTGTACATCTTTATTTGAAAATTTTTTATCTTCTTTGAATTCATTCAGTCTCCAAAATTTCGGATAATAATCTAAATATAAGATTATCCTACATCCATGTAAACTTTACTAACTTTGCTTTCAAAGAGTAAAAAATCATAAAATAATCCGCGTTGAAAATGGTCTCTGGAATACTACACGTAAATTCTTTAGATTTTAAATAAAATCTATTTTACCGCTAGTTTCATTTGCAGCCTCTGAGGCAATCGAACCAGTCAAATCAGAATAAAACAAGCCCACCTTTATTATTTTTTCTTCATATTGCCATTTTTGTACAGTATGTAGGTCATAGGTTCTGTGACCCACATAAAAAAAACCGTTTTTTAAACATTGTTCTCACTTTTTACATTTTATTCGTTAACGTTAACACCAATAACCTTTCTTGTGAAATTTTTACAAAAATGAAATGGCGGTATTGCGGCCGTTTCCTTTCAAACCAAACAAGAAGAGACAGTAGCAAAAGGCAAATTTTTTGGAGTTTGTACTTCTTTTCACGTATATTTTACCACTAGTTTTATTTTGTAGCTTTTTACGAGGCAATCGTGATTTTTATTTCAAACAAGCCGACCTTTATTATTTTTTCTTTATACTGCCATTTTTGCATCTCGTACTGCCATTTTTGCATTTCACCCGTACAGCAAAGAAAAAACAAAGGAGACTCTTCAGGAAGAAAAAAAATTTGTTTTGCTGTTTGCTTTCCGACATAATTTCTCCATTGCATTGCCATTTTTCACCAATTTGTCGTCTCCTTCACAACTAAGCGGCCTGCGATTCGTGCCAATCACTAGCCCTAGCCAAACCCATTCCCACCGATTCGAATCGAACTTTCCCAGAGCCTCAAGGTTTCCGGCGCCAAGGTCGGCGTCTCCCAAAAACGCTTCTGGCTTCAGCAAATATTTGCGTGAGCGTGTGGCGGAACTGTAATCCATCGAGGGCGCCCGTAAATTAACGACCCGCGGACGCATTGTTCGCGCGTCGTTAAACGCGCGGCGTGTCCTGGGTTACGGTAACTCCGGTCGGCGGCTGGAAGAGAGGCTGTGGCCCGCCGACAATAAATCGCATTATGTGACTCAGGTTTATGACGTTGCGCGCTTTTCCGTCTTCTCCGAGTGACACGTCGGCGGCGAGCACGGCCCGGAAGGGTGTTTGCTTAGCGGCTCGCTTAGCACGGCGGTGATAAAAGGGGCCGCGCGGGGGGCCGCCCGTACGGTAGGGGGGAACGGTAAGCGGAGCCTCGAGAGACTTTGGCGGCGCTCCTCGAGAGCCTTCCGAGGAAAAGGGTCAATTTGCGTGAGAGAGTGTCGGTTACGGTGGGATTCGCCGGGAAAGGAGCGGAAAGTTCTGTCGTTTGTTTGCGAAGTTCGGTGGGGGTGGATAGGGCTCAGAATTCAGCCGAAAGGATAGTAGGAAACGTGGCAGATCGATTGCCTTCGCCAACTGCATAGTTCGAACCTTTGATAGTGAAACTGGATCGAAGAGAAATCGGTAGTCTTCCACAAGGGTGTTGGAGAATTTCTTTTATCTGATTTTCAGATCTAAGCTTCAAGTTAAAAATCCGATTCGTGCTAATCCACTTCCATGGACACTCGTGACTCTTCGAGGCGAGCGAGGGGAAAAGGGTCAACGTGCGTCAGAGAGTGTCGATTACGGTGGGGTCCGCCGGAAAGGAGGGAAAAGTTTTCTCGTTTGTTTGCCAAATGCATTACGGCGTTGGGGAAGTTTTCGGTTACGCAACTGGCTTAACCTATGCACGCTGGAAGTCAGCTCGGCGAGGGTCAACGCTTATCCGCTCCGTGGGACACTTGCGCGAACCTAGATGAGGATACGGTGCGTTGCGTTTCCAGGAAGTAGCCTGGGTAGGGAAATGGCCCTGTTAGACTTTGAGAATGGAAGTAGAGAATTTTAAGGGATCTGTGGTATTTTTGCATTGAAATGAATTTTCGGTCATTTTTCATCGATTTGTGATAAGGTCTGTGCGCGATGTTTTGGAAATACTTGTAGCACTGGGTGCGTAAAAACAAAGAGCAAAATATCTATGTGCTCAATAGTGTGGGTGGCAATTTTTCCTAAAGGCACTGAAGGTCGGGCTAGCTCAATTATGGGAAAAGGGTGCGAATTGGCAGGCATTTGGACGTGGAAAAGAGAAAAAAATACTGTTATTTTCTGAAAAATCGTAGAACCTTTGCGCCTTTCAGTTGTAGTCATTTGCTCTGTTGTAGGATTAGAACTCTCAAACGGGGAAGGCACCAAGTGTCAACGGATACCACATTTCCGTACTTACATATACCGATTATCCCGCTAGGTTGAAAATTCTCTACAGAGAACGACAAAAATTCCCTTCTATGCAACCGCATGTCTTCTGCGCCCTTCTTAGTTGTAGTCAGATGCATCTCACAAAATGAAGGCCAATTCTGGAAGTGACCTGCGGACAACAATATGGATCTACATTTTTTAAATTTTTTTAGATTTTTGAGTATAACAAATGCAAGAATAAAGTTTTAAAAAAGTAAAGATACATATATATTGCCAAACATCGCTCTCCAACTGTTTAGAATTAAATCTTCAGAAAAGAGAAAATAGTGAAGATAGCTCCTTCGGAACGAAGAGGGTCGGCCTGGGGTCGGGAAGGAAGACAGAGAACGCGGAAACGGACACTGGCCAGAAGTTACGCGCACAAAAGGAAGGAGCGGACTATTTGGCGAAGCGCGGCGGGCAGAAGTGAGCGCCAAGATCGGTTCACCGCTCTTGGCATATATCAATGTTTATACAGATTCTAATTTCGTGCGCATGCCATCCAGCTATTCAAATATTTGCGTATGCAACCGGGGGCACATTGCCTCGGGAAACGCGATTTCCACACGGGACACCGGCCACCTCAGCGCAACTTTTGTCCAAACCCCTTTTTTGCTCGTGCTTCTCCGCAAAACAGGCAAATTAGCATCGACTCTACCGTATCCTGATCGTTTATTCACCTGTTGGCCGTGGCTCGCCTCGCAGGGTTCCCAGCCCGGTCGCGCGCACCCTCGTGTGGCCCTAATGCTAATTAAGAGCAAACATGACCTCGTGCCCGTCCGCATTTTCACACCTGTGGGAGATTCGGACTTCTCGCGTGATTCCAGGGGAGCTCGGGTTTCTTCGACCTGTTTGCGTTCGCTTCTCGCGTTTTTGGGGACGACGCTTTCTAAGAGCAAAAATAAAAAAATATAAAAAAATTGTGTTCTGTGAAATGTAGTCCCAGCGTGAATTAAAAAATTCTGCCACTCATTCGTTGGCTGTTGTTTGTTGAGTTTTTTTGGAAAAATGCTTTATGCGAGCACATTCAGCTGTGGGATGATTCAGCAATGGTTGCAAAAATATAATAAAAAATACTGTAAAAACTGACAAATTAATAGGAAAGATAATTGTACCACGAGAGAAAAAATAACGAAGTGAACGAAATTGTTTAAGCACGAAGCATATATATGAAGCTGACCTTTCATGTGAGTCCGTTCCAAGATTTGCTTTCTAAAGCCTCGTACCCAACCACCCTTGTTTTCGAGTCCCCTAGTAAACCCTAGTTCGGACCCTTTCCTTGACTCCCAGCGCCTATCTGGCTCCTTCGATCTGTTTGCGCTCGCTTCTCGCGTTTTTGGCTTCGATCGCGCGCGATCGAGCCTCGGGATCGATCGAAGGCGGTCGCTTTGTCCCCTGGCCACGCCCCCCGCACGCACATCATGTACCGTGTCCATCTATCGCGTCGTCACCTGGAAGGACGGCGCCGATGGGCCCGAGATTTCGGCTAATCGGTCCGCTCGGCACGGGCCCTCTCGGAACGGCTTCTCACCTTCGCGTCGAGTCTCCACCCGCTCCGTCCGGTTGGGCGAGAACCTCGGAGACTCTCGCGCTTCCGCACCACCTCCGCCGTGCTGCTCCGTGTCGTTCCGCCGCGAAGTTCGCCCCCTCATAATCTCCGATCGCGTCGATACCTACCGTATGCCACGCACATCTCAGTCTTTGCAGAGTTCGTCGGAGGATGAATCCGAACTCCGAGCCGAGTCCGTCGGCGCCTTCGGCCATGCCGTTGACCCTGGACCCGGTGCTCTACACGTCGGTAGCCTCGGGCAGCCAGGTTAGTGCCACCGACTTTATGGCAAAAATAAGAATTTAAAACTGTTGGATTTCTGTTTGAAATTTTAAGTTAAGATGTTGTGGAGAAATCTTAGAAAAACCTAAACCTTCAATTTAGCCCTTCCAGAACGACTACTCGGCCATGATGCCGAGCTACGCAACCTCCCTCAACGCCTACCAGCAGTACCAGAGCTACCCAAACGCGAACTTCCTCGGGAACCACTACGTCACTCCAACGGCCACTTACGGTCAGCCCTACAGTACCCCATGCCCGTCGTACTCCGGCTTCGCGCCCACGGGCCTCTCGCCTCTTGGGAATGCTAGGAGCGTCTCCAACGGCATCGCCGCTCCCTCGCCGATGCTCCCTACGATGGCGACACAGCCGGAGACGAGCCCCAACTCTTCCCTACGAAGACCGACGGTGAATCCCTTCGCCGAGGCGATCCCCACTCCCGCGGAAGTGGTGAGAGTTTAATTAAAACGCGGCGGGACCAAAATGAGCGCTTGCAGAGCCGCATGAAACGCGCCGGAGGACATGGTCCCGCAAAGCCGCAGTACTCATACATCTCGCTCATCACCATGGCCATCCAGCAGTCCAAGGACAAGATGCTGACGCTGAACGAGATCTACCAGTTCATCATGGAGCTGTTCCCGTACTACCGCCAGAATCAGCAAAGGTCAGCAGGGTCAGTTTACATCTTTTCTCCTTCTTCTCCTCCTCGCCTTCGCTGGCACAAATCGAATTCGGGTGTTGACGGACAGTAAAAAAGATCAGACGACAAAAATTATTTGCCATATTTTGGTATCTTAATTGTATAATTGTATAAAAATGTTCACTAATAAAAACATTATCCAAAATATAGCTTTTACTCTACTGAATTTATGCCGTATAAGTTTTCGTACATTTATAAAAAATATATAATCAAGTTGGCCTAAAAGTTATGAATTAATAAAAAAATAGGACATATTTATTTTTATCTTAAGGCTTGTTTGGGTTCAGCGCAGAGTTTATATAAAAATCCTGGCACGAATTGACCTTTGAGCACACAACTGCAATTTGGTAATTTAAATTGCTTGAGCAAAAAATATTAAAAAACATAAATGAAAAGTTCAAAATTCTACAAGTTTCTAAATAGTGAATTCAAAGTATACCATAATCATAAAAAATTATTTAAAAAAATTAGAAAGTTCCACAATATTATTAATTTAGCATAGAGCCATGTGTCGTGGTTTTTTCCAAAAATGTCATAAAAATAATTAGTTTTGCAATTCCAGCTGCAAAAATTAAAAAACCTTCTTTAGAAAAGTAAGATCAATTTTATATTTATTCAATTCAAAAATTTCTAAATTCGATTTGTGACCACCCCTGTCCATGTCCGACTTCCACTGAGGTTATCCGCTTCTAGGTGGCAAAACTCGATCCGCCACTCGCTCAGCTTCAACGACTGTTTCGTCAAAGTCCCCCGGCCTCCAGATAAGCCCGGAAAGGGTAGCTTCTGGACCTTGCACGAACTCTGCGGAAACATGTTCGAGAACGGTTGTTATCTCCGACGCCAAAAGCGGTTCAAACTGCCCAACAAGGAAAAGGGCGCCAAGAAGGCGAAGCTGGAGAACGGCAACTCAAACTACGAAGTCAAGCACGAGTCGAGCGAGGAATCTAAGCACGGCAACAGTCCTGGCTTGGAATCGACTCTATCTCCGCAGAACTCATCGCTCGACGAATCAAAGGATGTGTCCTCGAATGGCGCTGAACTCCAGCACCCGATTCCCACCCAGGGCCCCTACCTCGTTTCCTCGGTCAAGCACTCCGAAGCCTCGAACCCTGGGCTTCTTCAGAATTCAGTGATATCGGCGGCTCCTCAGCACCAACTCTATGCGAACCCCGGAGTCTACAACCAGAGTTCCTTCAACATCTACCAGAACGGAGGCGAACTGCTCCCTGCGACGTTCTCCATCAACAGCCTCATCGACGGAAAGTCGGCGGCCTTCGATCCCTACGCGTCCCTAGCAATTGGTTCCGCCGACTACAATCCCTACCAGCAGATTCAGCCCCCTCAGAACCAAAACACGCTCTATAGGTATATGGAGAAGACTGTGGCCAAAAATCTAATCAGTTCGTTTCAGTCCCAGCAACCCAAACGCCCAGAATCTGTGATGTGTACATAGACGAAGCCGACTGCCTTTAACCGTTCCTCTCCAATATGGGTTTTGTGGTCCGGAGCTGGCCAATTTGAATCGAACAAGCTTGCTACCTGCCTCTTGTCTTCTTCCTTTCGATTTCGGGTAGACCTTGTAATCTAGAAGAAAAAAAAAGGATCAGAAGAAGGCCAAGAAACTGGTCCTTAAAGCCTCCCCTTCTCGAAAGTTCGATCTTTGAAAAGGACCAGCTCCGTTGGTGTGTTTCTCTGTTGTCCCCAGCTCGGCGCAAGACTGCCGCCGTCGCTACCGTCGCTACGAGCGTGTCCCGCTCCTTCCCGGCCCCTTTCACTTTGTTGTTCAGAGATTTATTGCAAAGAAACGTATTAGACCGTACATGTCGTCACAGGGTCGTCGATGCACGGAAGTTCGGCGGAAGGACTAAAGGCGGACGAACTTTCTCAAGTGGCTCGGCTGCTCTTGCATCACCACGAGCGCTTTGAGCCGGCGACAGGTCGCCGCTGTGCACAACAAGTTCATCTCGGGGCGTCAATGAGCGCATAGTGGCGCCGAAGGACAAGAAGCGAGCGAGATGGGGTCACTTTCGTGAACAATACGTCCAGGAAGCGAGGGAAGTGGGCTCAATGCACGCGGGTTACGGTATTGAGCGGCGGCGGAGGAAATGGGAGACAAAGAGGCGATGGGGGTGAGTCAGCCGAGGGGAATCGGAGTCGAGGCAGATTATACAGTCACTGGTTGTACGGTATTGTAAAGTCGATGGAATGGGTGAGGGAACATCAAAGGTGCAGTGACTAAGCAGAAGGTGCGGAAGAGCGTGCTTGGTCGTGTATATGCATCCTCCAATAGTGGATGGACCACACGACTACAAAAATCGGAATATGGAGGGGATAAAAAGTTAAAGGAAATGACACATTATCAATGACAGAGTCGAAGGCAGAACCGTCAATAATCCAACGAAGTTATCAACAACGCCCACACAATCCTAATCTACTTAAACCTTTACCAACCTTTACTAAAAAATTCATTTCCACTTCCATATATCTTCCACGATACAGTCACAGTTTTTTGTGAATTAGCGGTGACGACCTCGCTTCTCCCACAGGTTTTTAATCATTTAAATAAAAGCAAAGCACCTAGTAGGACAACAATAAATATCGCCAAAAAGATCGGATCAAAAATCTGTGTTTTCGTGTCCGTTAAATTTTGTCAAAAATATCCTTCTGGAAAAATCTGGCATTTCTCAGCTTTTTTCGTTTTTCTCAGTTAGTTCTGTTCTCTGTTTAAGACATTATCAATTTTTGAATGCCACAGCAAATTGCGTCAACCGTCAAAAATCAAACGAATACAATCTTTCGTCACTCTCAGCTTGGTATCGCCTACCAAGTGCGAATCACGGACACGAGGAGCACTTCTGCCCTCTTTGCCCCACGATTGTCACAAAACTAGTGCGAACAGCTCAAGTGTCCGTCAATACACGTGTGAAGCGAGAACCCGAGGTGCTAAAAGAGGAGATCGGTGCCAAGGGCCGATTTGGCACTGTGGGGAAGAAGGCGACGCGGAGACGACCTCGCTTCTCGAGTAGCGGAGACGAAGTGTTCGCGCGCACCGATTCTTCATATTTGAACAATTTTGTTTGTTTGTTTGTATGTGCATTCTCTCCTTGTGTGTGTGTCTGATACGACAAATATTGGCAGAAGCCGAAAAACCACGGAGGGCGGGTCGCCTTCTGTGCCTCAGGGCTTCTCCGAGCGGCATCTGCTCAAGACGGAAGCTTCAAAGTGTTCCACTCGCTCGCCGACTATCGTATCCCGACGATCGATTCGCGACAATAACGTCGCGCGATTCCATATCCAGTCCGCCGCAGCTCGAGCCTCGCTCTCCTCTCGGGCCGCGCTGAGCAAACAAACCGGCGCGTCAAGAGCGGAGAATCGGACTCGTCGCCGCGACTTCGTGGGGACCGAATCGAGGGCGAGGAATTCGGCCGAGGGAGCGGCGACAGGCACGGACAGGTCGGTCCGGTAGGGAGCGACGGGGAAAAAGTGGAAATCGGGGACCGGACTGCTTTTCGTTTAGAGTTCAATGCATTAGATTAGACGAAGCATAGAACAGAGGATTCATTTCAAGGAAGAAGGAGTAGCGATGGGTAAAGATGTTGCACGTGGCATTTCTGAGCGCTTTGAAAGTCACCTTCAAAGTGTTAACGTTCGCTGGAACCAAAAATATTTCTCTCTTCTCTGGCTTTAGTATACATAGGCGAACCTAGTTTCAACAAACACTTCCATATTATGTAGAAAACTTGGCCAATGGTTGACTTATCTGACTTCCCACATCGGGTCAATGATGCAGTTTCATTTCATTTCTCTGACCGGAATGATCTGCAAAGATTCTAGAAAGCCTTGTCCAATTTAGTAAATTTTTTATGCATATATTCCATTATTATATTATAAATTCCCAACTCACACTGCTCGCTCGATAAACTCATTTAAATCACCAAAGCGAAACTGCAAAAATTGAATTTAAATTCTCACCTTACTGGCAATACAGTTTTCGATTCACGCAATCACTATAAAAGAATAGAATTTATCATCACTCGCACCGTATATACACGTCTTACACATAAATTAAAAGTTTTTCTCTTAGATCAACTCTCTCTATGAAGTGTACATCAGCCTCGGGACTGCGTCAACTGGCCTTCTTCATCTCGTAGCGGTGGCCTGCTGGAGTTTCCTTCGCAGAACGGACACGAGTCGCTGGCTCCTGAAACGAGCTTGTTTACGGGGGTCGGGCGGCGACGTCTTTTGTGGCGACCACTTGTGCGCCGGAAACGGATAAGGATTAGCCCGGCATCGGCAGCTTGTTTGCACAGATTTAAATTACTTAAGCGGTTGCGCCATAAAAGAGGCCTCCCGACTTACTTGTCCAACTCGGCGCGGAGCCGTTTGCACTCGTCCAGCTCGGAGCTCGGCGTAGTCGACCGCTCGGACAAGAAGGTGTCCGTGGAGACAGTGCTGTTGCCGGAGACGAAACGCCTCGGAGGAGGGATTGGAGATCCTCCGTTCTGGCGGGACTTCTCCAGCTGCCTCTTCGCCTCGCGGAGCTCTTCTTCCAGCGTCTCCTTCTCTGCTTCCAGAGAGCTGATCTTCCGCCGCACCAGAGTGCCGTCCGATTCGATGCTGAAAAGTGGAGAAGTTAATTGGAGTCCTTTTACGACGCTATTTTTCTCCAAAACCTTACTTTGCAATAAAATATGAACCTATGTATAGGGAATCCAACAAGTACCAAAAATTTACATATACGTTTTTACAAAATCTACATTTCAATTTATTTTTTTTAAATTTACAATGCGAATATGTCGGGTCCAACTGCAAAAGAAAGAATGCCCTTAAAAATACAATTTTCTAAAAATTTTTTTGGATCATTTTTTGGATGGAAAAACCAACGGTTTTTGATACTCTGTTTCGCCTGCCTATCAAGCTTCAACGAACTAACGATTCAACAAAAATTGCACCATATTTATAAGTTAAAATACACCGTAAACAACATTTCCTTAAAAATGAATTTTTGTTGCAGTGGGGAAGAAAAATTAAATTTTTTCTGGGAGTTGGCAGTGTCCAAGACAAAAAAATGATATTATAAACCTGGATATAAACCTATTACTTAGAGCAAATATTATCTAATTTAATCAGAACAGTTTATTTCATATAAAGGAAAATTTAAGCGCTTCATTGGGGATTGCCCTTAGATTATCAAGAGAACTTGTTATCTTGCTCAAGGATACCAGACCACCCACAGTCCAACAAAAATCAATGTTTACAAATAAGTATGAGATAAATAAAACGTCAAATAGAAGACAAATCTTACTCCAAAAATAACTGATACCGCTCACAGAAGGATCCGATTTTCAAATCTTCCCATCTCGATAAAATCACATTTGCGGTTCTCCTTTGTCCCTAGACTACTTAAGGCGCAACATCAAGGGACCACGCGCCCTAAGATCCATCGCAGGCGACCGAGCCGAAAGCGGCGACCCCTCCACCCGCGGCGACTCACCTCTTCTTGAGGTCAGCTATCTCCTTGCGGAGCACTTCCTCCTGTTGGTTGTACTTGCGGTCCAACTTCTGCAACTCGTCTTCGTACTCCCTCTTCAGCTCGATCACTTGAGCGCTGCGCGCATTTCGATTCTGCTCCTTGAGCAGGTCTCCAGCGAGGCGCGCGTTCTCCTCGACCAGTTCCGCCACCTGAAGACTCAACAGGTCAGATGTCAACGCTTGCGCAATGGGGTAAACAAGAAGGGTGAGAACGGATTGCCTAATTGGCTGTGTAAACATCCCCTACACTTACCCTTTGTGGGTCACCATCGGGTGTTTCGCGGAGTTTCCGGTTCTCTTCCTCCAGGACCGCCACCTGCTTCTTGAGCTTCTGGATGCTCGTCTGTGCGGACTCCAGCTCAGAATGGCTGGCTTTGAGGGAGAGGAGCTGGGCCTGGACGGCGGCCAGCTCGTCCACCGACTTCTTGCGGTCGGAGTCAGAGCGTTCGCGCTCCATCTGGAGGTGCTCGGTGAAGCGGTTCACGTTGGCAATCAAGTCTTCACGGGCCTAGAAAAAAATGAATAAAAAATGAAAATAGGGAAAAATAGAATAAAGGTAATAGAAAATTTTCAGAAAGACAAATTCTGTGTCGAAAATTAAGGAAAACGAGAACCAGCGTTTTTTCTTCTTATCTGAAAATTTCGACAATGCCACACTAGATACTGAAACTCTTTTTGAAATTATAGGATAGGAAGGATAGCGTGTTTTACTAAAAATAACAGATTACATATGTGAAGTTCCAACTTTTGTGTACAGGAAACGGATACAAAAATTAGGCAAACGTTTTTGCGTTTTTTCTCTATCAAGAAAAAAAAATTAGATATTGATTAATTAAAAATAAAAATAAGCCTTTTGTTACGGTATTTGATTTAAATCGTACTAACAATACATCGTTTAATTCAGGATATTCACATTAAAAATATTCATAAGATCATAAATATTCATAAAGGCCGGGGTCAAATTTAAATTAGGTTCCATAATGTTGCGACAACAATGTTGTGAACAAAGAAATCGAATAAAAACGAAACCTTCTTATATTTCAAAAGATATTTCTTAAGATATCCCTCATAAGAAGCGATATTAATTAATTACCACAAGCAAAAATCGAATTCGAAATATACGAATCACTGCTCTCCTAATATAAAAAAATATCGTGCAACCAGTATAAAAATTTATGGTGTGCAGTAATAAAGAACTACAGAAAAAAGAATGAAAATTTTTTGGAATATCCTGATTATATTTGTGAAATACAAAAATTACGCACCTTCTGAAGCTCCTTCTCCATCTCCTTGATCTTATTCTCGACTTGCGCCTTCTCCTCTCTCACTGACACCAGCTCCTCCTTGGGAACCGTCGTCTCGCCCAGCTCTTTCACCTTCATCTGAAGCTCTTCCAAGTCGACCTCATGTTCTTTGAGCCTCTGCTCCAATTCGTGCCGGGACCGCTCCGATGAGTGGAGCTGCGTGTTCAGGTCGACAATGTTTGCTTCGGCCTCCTTCAGCTTCGTCCTCGTCTCCTTAAAACGGCATGTTCGATAACTTTGTTCCAGACTATTAGTCCTACCTGCAAGTCGTGCTCTAGCTCCTCAGCACCGCCGTCGTGCTCCTCGATGCTCTTTAGCTTCGTCTCCGTCTCCGAGAGCTTCGAGTGGGAGCTCTGGAGCTGGCGCTCCAACTTGGCGATCGCCTCACCTTGGACGGTGAGCCGCGTCTCCGCATCCGTCAACCTTGACTGCTTCTCCTCCAGTTGCGAGGAGAAGAACGCCGCCTCGTGTCCGAGTTTCTCGTTCTGACGCCTGAGCGCCTCCATCTGCTGGACAAATTTCCGAGTCGCCTCCTCCACGGCGTCCTTCGTCTCCTCTGACGCAGTCTCCAGCTGTGTCTTCAGATAGCGCATCTCTTCTTCAAGGAGCTTCTTCTCCGCGTGGACCACACCGATGCGCGCTTCGGCGCTCTCCTTATAAGCTTGGAGGTCGGCTTTCAGCGTCGTTACGTCGGACTCCAAAGAGCCGTGGGAAGAAGCTGCGGATGCGAGAGCCTCGTCCCTCTGGGATTCTGTACGGTGGAGCTCGTCTTGGAGACCAGAGATACGCTTCCGCAGGGCGGAGATCTCTTCTTGCTGAGTCCTGAAGAGGAAGGCTTAAAATGTAAACATTTGTGACGGAAAGTAATACATTAAAAATTTTACAGCTTTGCCTGAAATATATTTTGAAAATTGATATTTTTTAAATCAAGGAAAATAAAATTTGATAAAGCAACCTAAATAACAGAAAACACTAGAGAAGTACAAAAATCTGAATTTTGAATTTTTTATCACTTCCAGTTAGAACGGAAAAATAGATTTGCACATATCGGAACTATTGGAACTTCAACATTTATTCACTAATTCATATTACTGTACATACAAAAGCTGACAAATAAAAAAAGGTGTTAAGGTTTGAAAATTACATCAGCTAGATCAACTATAGATCAACTAGACGCTCGGTTTTGTTCCAAAAATTTGAACTTTTTACACATATTTCGCCAATTTTTAATAGTGTAAACTATGTTACTTTGCGGAATTTAAGTGATTATCTTGGTTAAAGACGAAATTCTCTAATGATTATTTGCAAAAATACGCTGTAAAAAATTTAAAGTATGCAAATCTATGCACCTCTACCAGAACTTACGCGTTTTCGTCCCTGACGGCCTGAAGAGAAGTAGCGAGTGTGACGACCTCCGTCTGCAGCTCCTTCTCGAAGTCCTTGTGCGCAGCGCTGAGTTTCTCGAGCTCATGGCGGAGACTCTCGTTTTCCTCAGAAGAGTCCTGTAGCGAGCTCGCCTTCTCACTCAACTCAGCCTTGAGGCGATGAATTGTCCGCTCGAGAAGTTCCGCCTCTGTCGCTTTTCTTGACGCTTCTGCGTCGGATTCCTTGAGCTTCTCGGCCCACAGAGACTCCGTTTCTTTCAGTTTGGTGGCGGCTTCCTCCAACGCGAAAAGTCGGTCGGTTTCGATTTCCTGAAAAGTTACTTTACATTGTAAAAAAAGGAGAATCATACAGCCTTTGGGCTACTGAGTACGGTAGAAACCACACCCACCTTCAGATGTTTTTGGCTCTCCTGCAGCTCCTTCGCCAGCTCGGCGTTCCTCTCGCTCGCCGCTCCCAACTCCGTCCTCAGCTGCTTGACCTGCTCGTCCACCGAGTCCTTCTGTGAGTCCAACTGCGCCTCCAGGCTGTGGATCCTGTCCAGGTGGGTCGTCACCTCCGATCGCAGATTATTAAGGTCGGCGGCAGAGGAGTCACTGGCCAAGCGGAGCTGCTTCTCTACAGCCGTCTTCTCCAGCTGCGTCCTCCTCTGCTCCTCCTCCAGTTGCCTCCGGATCTTTTCAAGGGCCTCGAGTTCTTTCTCCCTCTCTTCAGTCCTCCTCTGGAGCGTCTCCATCTCCTCCGCTTGCTCCAGCGCCTTCTGATACATTTCCTCCTTGGTCTTTTCCCACTCCTTTTTCTCCTTCTTAAGGACGTCCTTCTCGGTCTGTGCCTCCTTCAGCTCGAGCTCCTTCTCTTGCTGCTGGCGGTCGTATCCGACGATCTCCCTCTGAAGCTCGAGAACCTCTGACTCCTTCTCTTGGAGCTTTTTCTCGAACTCCTGAATCTTCTGTTCCAGGGACGCCGAGTCCTCGCTAAGCTTCTCGTCCGCTCCTCTGAGCTTTGCCTCGAGTTCCACTTGGAGCTTCTTTGACTCCGACAGCTGCATTCCTACGGCTTCAAGTTGGTCCTTGAGAGTGGTCTAAATCGACGAACGTGACATACAAAAATAACCATGCCCAGATTTCAATATGTGACGCCCAAAAATTAGAAGAAGTATGCCTTTCCCTTCCTAACCTACATTTCTGTCTCTCAACTCTTTCGTCTCCTCAGCCAACTTCTGCTTTTGTCCAGTACTTTCGAGCTGGTTCTCCTCCAGTGACACGACCCGTATCCTCAGCAGCGAGAGTTCCTCCTCCTTCTTGGATAGCTGTAATGAGAGAGTCAGCCACGTCAAATGGAACTTAACCTACTTTGTCTTCTAAGGCACTAACACTCTTCTTGGCTACCTCCAATTCCGTCTTCAACTCCTCCATCTGATCCTGGAGTCTTCGAGAAGCCTTGTTATGCTCTTCTTCGCTCTCCTCCAGTTGTCTTGTGAGCCGAGATACTGTTGCTTCCATGGAGACCTTCTCTTCCTTTAGCTTCTTCATTTCCTCAGAGTCTTCTTTTGTCTCCTAAATGCGATCCTTTGAACCCAACAGTAACCTCCGAGAATACTCACCTGCTTGGCGAGCCTCAGCGACTGCAGAGCAGCGCTCTTCAGCTCGATCTCCTTCTGGCACTCGGCGATCTCGCCCCGCAGTCGTTCCTTCTCCAACTCGTGGGCCGTCCTCACACGCGCCAGTTCGTCGCGGGTCGACTCCACATCAGCCGATCGGTGCCGTAGTTCGGATTCGGCGTTCGACAGCCTCGTCGTCAACTCCAGTTTTTCACTCTGAATTTGCATAAGCACGACGAAAACAGGACCCTAAGCCCACCGTCAGCTGGGAAAGCTCCTGCTTGATGCGAGCGTTCTCCGCTTCAAAAGCCTTGCCCGAGTTGTTGCACTTGATGTCGGCGTTCTCGGCGATCAGAGTGTTGATCTGAAAGGAGTACGGTAAATTACATGCTATTTTGTTGGTATTTTCGTCATGCAAAAATTGGTTTAGTCTCTTTCCTTTTTTACACAAATGGCCCAAATGGGCTAAAGAAGTAAAAGCCTAGTCTCCAAAAATACAAATTCTCTAAGATTGCATGATCTAGTTGTTTAAGCATTCTTATTTCCTTACGTTATGTGCAGCGTTGCAGATCAAAAATTAGGTGAAAAATAGCTTTTCATGTTTAGAAAAATGAAAAAAATGAAAAGTTAAACGACAACAAGAAATAAAAAAGATTCAGTGTTGTGACCTACTCGCGCTTCCCTGTCGTATTTTTCATTGAGCAAAAATTGTGAAAACAAATTTAGAGTGTTGATCTATTAATTACATAGTATTTAATTAGGTAAATTACATGGTATTTTCGTCGATGCGGATTGAAGCTTGAGACATACTTTAGAAAATGCTTTTAAGATGCTTTGAAAAAAATCACAGAAAATGCTTTGAAAGTACTTCTTAGAAAATAAAAAAAGCCAGTAAATTCCGGCCCAAAAATCCAATTTCCCACTGTTGGTAGAGACGACTATAATTTTTGCCGATCCAGTTCCTCAAGCACAACTAGTAGAAGTTTTCTGTTCAAAGTTTTTCGCATTATTGGAGGGCAAAAATTAGATATAAAATGGTTTCATACTTGGGAAAACAAAGACAAGAAAAGTTAAACTGTCAAGAAATAAAAAACATGCAGTCTATGTAATTGATTTGTTATATTGCGACTTTTCTATTAGAATTTTTCAAAATCAACATTCTTGGTTGCAAAAAACCGTCCTGTTCGACTAAAGCACATGTACAGCTGATAAGGTTAGAGTTGTAAAGGAGCCCACCTGCATGAACAGTTCCTGCTTCTCGCTCTGTTCACGGTCCAGCTGGATGGCGAGTTCCCTCTTCTGGCTCTGCAGCTGTTGGATGTCCATCGGCTGCTTCGACTCCAGCACGCGCTTCTGGTGGTCCCATTGTATCCTAAAGCGGCAATTATCTATGTGTTGTCGAGGGTTAACCAATTAGTAGCTTACAACCCCAAATTACACCTTAGCAAAAATAAAAATCGAGTTAATATAAAGTTAGCCGAAGACTACTTGTTTTATCGATGCTTCACAACGGATCATCCCACACCGGACGTTTAAAAATGTATGCATTCGGAAAAATCAGTTGCAGCACTCTGCCATCTTATAGTATGTCCACAAAAATGTGTTTCTGTTGTTGTATTAAAAATGAACATCTTAAGTCAAACGTTCAGTTAGAGTCGGATGGACTCAAGGGTTCAGCATAACGCTAGGACGCTTAAAGAAACATAAAGAGCCTTTGCCCTTTGTTTGAAAACTTTGTCTTGGATCACGGATTTCATATCTTCCGCCCTTACGTGGCATGAGAGCGTGTCTTGCAGCTGTGCTGGCCGATAAAACGATTTCGAAAGCAAGCGCTACATAAAGGCTGTTTTGCGTTGTCGCACGTCGTGTCGTATATGTCAAATGATTCAGCGCCGAGAAGCGACCGCAGAATGACATTCTTGGCGCATGACAACTGACGCATCGCTTTGGTACTTAGGTACTAAAAAAAAACTTCAGTGTTGATTAAAATTTAAAAAAAAAGTAAAAAATTAACCAAGGGGAAAATCTTTGATCATCATTGGAAATGGACATCGTTGGTCCTAGGAAGAAACGTCTTTAAACGTCAATTTCGTTCACGATATTCACTTTGAAAACTGAAATAAGGTGGACTGATCTTTTAGGAGTTTTGTCATCATCAAGTAAGATAAGTTGCTATCAAGTTACCTGGAGGTTTCTCAGATGCACTGATGAAAATTCCGCTTCGTTGCTTTTTATGCAAAACAACTTGAGTGGAATCCTCATGGAAAACATTTCACATCCTCAGGTACATGTTTCAAAAATTCCGCTTTCATCCTTCAAGCCATTCCGACTACTTTCATCTTGTGCAATTAATCTTGCTAGGCCAAGTAGCTCCATCTCATTGCAACACTCACCTATCCTTCTCCGCCTTGTCCACCTTCTTCTTGAGCGCGTCGCACTCCGACTGTTTGTCCTTGAGCGCTTTCTGAAAACAAACATTCCTTCACTGACACTCTTCCCCTTCCCACTTCGCCCGAAACCGAGCCTGACCTGGAGAGCTTTCACGTTGTTGTCCATGGTCACCGCCTGACGCTGGGCATGAGGAAAGCACTAGAGTCGTCGGGTCCCCACTAAGGGAGTGTTTACATGCAAAATAGAACGAGATCTGCAAGAGGCGACGTGTGGGGCGTTCTGTTTATAAACACGGCGGAAACGCCGCGAAATCGACACCGAACGGCGAATATTCGATTAGGTGCATCGAAGGTGCGTCCGGGAATGACCGAGCAGAGGGATCAGCAATAGGAACATACGGTGAAAAAAAAGAAAAACTGATTTTTTCAAAGGATGATGGAAAAATTCAACAAAAATACTAAAATGAATTTTTAAAATTATCAAAATTTAAAAATTTACATTTTTTGTAAAAAAAGTGAAAATATAGAGAGAGGGAATCACCCCCTTAACTTCATCTCCTGCTATTTGTTTCTGCTTGGAACAAAGATGATTCGCTATTTCGCGAGGAGAGAAAAGGTGGCGGTGTTTAATGGAATTTTTTATATTTAAATAGAACTGCGTTTTCCAAAACATATTCCATATTTTGAATAAATGTAACAGGGAAACTGAAAATCGAGCAGATCAAGCTGCATTGGCATAAAAAAAGAAAGAAAAACGGTATTTATGATCATAACAATTTTTTATGATCATGGTTCGACACTCCAATTAAAAATTGTATCGAGAGCATGTTACAAAAATACAGAAATATGAAAATTGAGAAGGTCCAGGGAGAAACTTCAAAAAAAGCTGAATGGCAATTTTTTTGCTGGAAAAGTTCTAAACCCTTTTGCCCAAAAATGTTTTCCCTTTTCCAAGCTTCAAATGCGTAAAGTTTGAATGTTAGCAAGGGAATCCTCGTGATAGAAATACACAGCTTCTAAAGATCCAAAAATTTTGTAACAGCCCGGAAATTAACGGAATTGAGTGTAGAAGAAGAATAACTGAGAGAGCTTAGAAAGCAAACAGAGACGTGTCACCACTGGCCGTATACAAATGCGAAGTACAAACATGGTGTGTTTTCCCACGCAATTTTGCATCGTCTACATATCTTCCATATCCGGGTAGGCCCCGCCTAAGGTAGTCTGATTTGGATTAAAATTCCAACAATTTAGGAATAGATTTGTTCAACAATGTTGTCACAACTAGAATTATTATGTGGTTCACCACATGCTCTTCACCAGCTACTGTAGACAAACACGGAGATTAATGTCCTAACTCCAAGACGCTTTAAGAATCCAATCATTCAGAAGGAGCTAGAAGCATCTGAACAGAGCAGAAGCGAAAAATAAAATGGGTCACACGCCGATAGGAGTGTCGAGTGGAACGGCGCTGATAAGGGCCAGGCTGGCCGATCAAGGAGGCTTCGCGTCGGAGTGAGCGATTCGGCGTGGCGGCGAATCGATCGACGCGTGGACAGTCGACTGTCGGAGTGCGGAAGGAGGGAAGACGCGGCGGCGCGACGAGCATTGTTTGCCGTCTCGAGAACACACGAGTAAAGTGTGCGGCGACATGACCTCGCGAGAGTCGTTAATTACCGCAGGTGGCCAGGGCCGAGGGCCTAGACTCGGACCGGTTCCGCCGCGGATCCGCTTTGCACCGCCGAACGTTTCTTTTTGTGCGCGAAACGAGGTCGAAAGTTGCGTGGGAACTCGAGTGGAAAGTGGATCGTTCGGGTGACCAATCAAGGGGAGCCGAGGACAGATAGGATGTGGATGTTGCAAGATCGGTTGTTTTTGTGAAGGTGGGAGAACGAGCAGTTAAAAAAAAAGTTCAGGAATAGAAGCAGCAGCGGAAAAAATCTGCTATAACTCTTTTTAAAATTAGTGTATCAAGAAGACAAAATTTTTTTTCGGCCATTTCACAATTAAAAAAACCATCATAATTAAAATGTTTGATCATTACATAAAAGGAAAGGACCAGTTCGACTCAAAAATAAATAAAAAATTATTTTTTCGAAATTTTGACTAACGATTAAAAGCCAAGGTAATTTCGCCAAAACAAAGTAAACGCCGAAGAAACAGTTGAGCAACATAGCAAGATAGGAAAGTGTTCGGCCCAAAAATGAAGTTTCAAAATTTTGACATGCGAAATGCGACTGTATAAAAAACTTCTGTCCGTTTGCTAAATTAAATTTTACGGAATAAATATTATTTTGAATATTATTTTCGCGTTTCGAAAATTGGAGGCACCTGCTGATTGATGGCGCTCAAATGGCTCACTGTTAGAGACAATAAAAATTGGCCAAGTTGCTCGAGCATTGCAATAAAAAAAGAGACGGCGTGAAACGCAGGAAACAACGTGGAACAAAAATTGGAAAAACATGTTATTCGTTCTAATTTTGCGTCTCAGGGAAGCCGGCTAAACGGACTACCAGTCTGTGTCGCAAAACAAGTGACCACTACAGTGAAATTGAAGGCGCATGTGAGCGAGACATAAAGAATAAGTTTATAAAGGTGTACGCTGGCGCAAAAAACGTACTCAGTGAGTCAGAATCGCAAGAAAAAGCATGAATTGGTTTCAACGCCTTTAGCGCTGAAGAGAGGATTGCAATGTTGAGAATATTTTGCTTTTGCAAAAATTACGTTTGCGGCTGAGGCATTACAAAGTATCGATTTCAGAAAAATCGACCAATGTGATCCAAAACGCCCGGAGAAAAGTCCTGTCCGTGCAATTCTTATCTACCAGCAAAAATGAGCACAACAATATACACATAAATCGAATAAAAAAATAAATGAAAAAAATACGCAATTTGGCGTCACCAGCCACCTATCGTGTAGGGGCCAAGCACACTTTTTATTGCTTTTCGCACAATTCTCTCAACATCCATTTCTGCGATCAACACTACGCACTACCGTAACCACCAATGACTCATCTGCATCATCTATGATCTATTGCCTATTTACAAAAATAGACTACCTCACTAATGACCAGAGTCCTCGGCCCATCGATTTCCAGAAACAATAATAGCAAACGAATCCATACCTCCCCGCTAGTACATCTCCATCCTTAGTCTCATCCTCGTCTCCTCCTAATCGGCTCTCCTTCCATTTTTCTGTCTTATTTCTCTCCCAAAAGTGCCAATTTCCGCGAGACATCCTCGTTTGCATCTAACGTGTTCGCAACGTTTACGACTCGCACGTGCCCGAGCATTTTCGGAAAATGGGATCTTCACTTTTAGTGCTATTTTCCATATTTACTCGGATAGAAAGGGATTCGAAAGGAAAAAAAGAAATTTGGACGGCAAAAATAGATGATATAGAAGGTTAATGTTAAGTGCAACCGCAATTGATGCACAAAAATGCAAATTATACGGATACAGTAATGGGAATCCCTTTGCGGGCTTTGAAACGTGGGCACAACGTTACAAAAATTAACCACTAAAGCTCATCAAATTTGTCCAACTCGTTTTCCACAGGCAACAAAATCTATTCGCTCGCGTGTCTTCTCCGAATTCCATATTTTCTATTTCTGCGGCGACATCCGCCGGCATCTTCGTCATCACGCGGCCTGAATCACTAATGGGGCCAAGCGTCGTCCGGAGGAAACGAGTCCATTAGTATCGCCGGCCGCGCGAGATGTACTCCGACTTCCAGGTGAACGAGGTTCGTGCCGATGTCCCGCCGCGAACTGGTCGAAGAGAGAACCAGAGAGGCCGGATTTACCGATCCCTCGAGCCGCCACGATTTTCACTTCCTATTTAAAGCTGTTCACTCTTCCGCCTCGTACGCGTCAAAAATCACCCCGGCTTAATTTGCAATCTTTATGGACCAGAAAAAATGGCCAACAATAGTAACTATCCGAGAAAGAATTGATGTCTAATGTAAATGTGAATACTTCCCTGGATTGTAAAGGATCTTCGGCAAAATAATACCGTATCTACACCATATCTAAAATTTACCAACATAGAAAAACGCGATTTTTTTCAATTTTAGAAAATCGTGTCGGCTCACTTGGCTATTTCCCTTACGAAGTCACCTTCGTGCCGCCTTCTCACGGAACATCCAATTCCAGGCGGCCGCGGAAACTCTGGACAAAGTGATGAACGGCGCAGCCAGAGTGGACGAGGTCACCGAACGCATCAAGATCCTCAGCGACCTGAGCGAGAAGCTGGGAGTGGACGACGACGGAGACATCATAGAAGACGACGACGACGAAGAAGGTCCTGAACTCGAGGCGATGCAGTTGGCTCGCGCCCACTGGATTCAGCTCTTTAAGACGAACATGCAGGTGGGCGCTTCTGCTTGGATCCCTGCTGAGACCTTGCTTCAGTCCACGGTGGTCTACTCAGTGTTTCAAAACTTGCTGAAGCAGCACGCGCACGTTCGACCCATCTGGAAGTTCGGAAGGACGTTCAATGCGGATAATCCCGACTGGAGGGCGGCTTTGGAGAACGACATACATTTCAGGTGGCAAAAGATATTATCTCATCCAAGAACACATAGATCTTACGATTTTTGCTGCTTGAAAGTTCATGAAAGTGCATTTTAATAGAGTCAGGAACTCCCATTGCTGAGCCCACAAAAATTCTAAATTTCAAGTCAATTTGATAATTGCATCCTTGCAAACCCACATTATTTTTATGAAAAGACCAACACTTGTAGGCATCACTGCGCTAGTCTACAGGCGGCGATCACCATGATCATGGAGAACCTGGACGACGTCGGAGGAATGTCGCGGCTCCTACAGGAGATTGGAACGCACCACTTCTTCTACGACGCCTTCGAGCCCCATCTAGAGGTACCTCTCATCTGGGCATACATACGCATTCGCGATGCCATTCGCGAATAATGCAAACCACTGTATATGGAGTAAAAGGAGTTGGTGAACACGAATAACACGAAGAAGCCTGAAAACTGAAGAAGGCTGAAAACTGAGCAAATAGCGATGTTGCAGAATTTTTTGCGCACCCTGTAAGCAGTTCCGGTAGCCAAAAATTTATGACCTATGTTGTCTTTGATATTTTTGTTGACACAGACAGGGATTTCAAATTAGCGCCAAAGATAGAGACAAAGCAGATAGGACGTTAGGTTATCATTGCCAAAAATTTCCGATACCCAATATCGTTCCGTTAACCCCGCTTTAGCTCCTGCAAGAAGTGTTCATCGCGACGCTAAAGGAGACCCTGGCCGAGTCGACGGAGGCGGTGGACGGGCGCCTCGAGCAAGCTTGGGTGCAACTCTTCACACAGATCCGCGCACACATCGGTCATGGGATTGCCTTGCAGCGCCTCAACTACTTGGCGCAGTGCGCCACGCCGAAGGAGATCGAGTCGGTCAAGGAGACTTGGGAGAAAGTCAAGGAGTACGGTACCGAAGAGGCAGGAGCCATCCTCTGCCAAACGGCTTTAAACGTATGTGAGTCTTGAGTGCCAGCAGGCTCGAAACCGATTATCAGCCAGAAAAATAAGAGGCTGCTGAGGCTCGAAAAAAGAACGTAATGAAATCGAATTAACCACAAGCTAGATTTTGCCGTACAAAAAAGATGCAAAAATCTAAAAAAAAGGAAATAGCCAGATGGTTGATTAAAATATTTATCCAAGAGTTTTCTATATGCTGATATGTAAAATTTCAGCGGCAAAAAAATTTTCGAATATCCAAAACGTAGCTTATTATCTTCATTTATCAATCCAGTCAAATCCTGTACCCAAATCGAGCCACCTTACCCTAGACATACGACAAGATGGTCAAGAAGCAGAAGATCTGTCTCCCGATCAACATGGACCAGCACAGTCAGATGTTTGAGAAGTTCTCGCGGCAAATGGTGCGCGCCATCGACGTCACCATCCAGGCCTACGACCCGCTACACGGTTTCGCCTCTCTCCCCGACAACATCGCCCCCTTTGTCTCCAAGTGCATGGTTCTAGAAGTGTGTCCCAGCCTGGTGCGCAAGGCTGTCATGGAAGGTAAAAGGAACCCATTGACTAAGAGAATAGCACTCTACGCCTACAGGGGTGGTGACAATGCTGCAAGCCGTGCTGGAGCACCTGTCCGAGGTGCAGATCCAGGTGTGGAGCAAGATCTACCGCGTGCTAGAACAGGTAAGGACAACCACGCGCCAGGTAACCAGTTCTCTCCAGGCCATGATCTACAACATCGTCAACGGCTAAGACCCACCTTCAGCTCGACGTGGTCCTTCCGCGCAAGTGAGCCCATCTGCGCCATTAGTTGCTGATTCTGAAGATGTGAATAAAGTTACATGGCAAGCGGTGCTTAACCCTACACATTCCTGGGCGTTGGCGAGCTCGATCTCCAGACGGCGGATCTCGTCGTCTTTCAATTTGACGACCTAAATAAATTAAGAGTGGTAGTTGACGATATCAAAAATTTAAGTGTGTTTAATTTTAGTTTTTTTAAATTTAAGTGTTACACAAATTTCCGAGATAGTTGCAACACAAACCAAAAATTCTTTTTATTTAAAGTATTTATCCCTTTGAGTACTTTGAGCCGACCAAATCCCCGAAACTCAGTAATCCTCCCGCGCCCTACATTGTTTTTTTTTCGCGTTGACAAAAGTGAAGTGCGAAGTAGAGCGTACCTAGCGAATAAAAAGTAGAATGACATGACAAATATTTTCCTTCATTCCTTAGCGATTAATAAATAGTGCATTTCGCTAATGAATATGGAAAGGCGGAGAAGCAACGATTCAAGACATTGCCTTCAAAAATACCAAAAAAATGTAAAAATGCTAAGAGCCTATTGAAGGCTCTTGTTTGTCGACTGAATAAAGTTGTTTTTCATCTACTGAAAGATTTACCGAAACTCGGTAATCCCGCCAAGTCCTACATTGTTTTTTTTTGCGTTGACAAAATCGAAGTGTGAAGTAGAACGCACCTAGCGGGTAAAAAGTGGAATGACATACTTTAGACTGTCCTGTCCAATCAAACACCAACAGCCTTGGTCAAAACTTGGTAAATGCATATAAAGAAAAATGTTTTCATTTGCAAGATATGGACCATTTTGATTAATTGATAGGTTGTAAAAATGCTTAAAGCTCTTCTTAAAGTGGGAATTATATTATATTCAAATATTCTACTATCCTGCAAATATTTGAAAATTACATATTCACCTCGACGTCCGAAATAACGGATCCATTGGGGCTGCTGCTTCCTAGTGATCCTTCCGAGTTGTATGCGTTTTTCTAAAAGTCTGTTGTAAAAAACATCTCAAGATGCTCGCTTCTACCGGCTTCTGAAGTTCAGTGAGTAGAAGTTGCGAATTGGAGAGCGCGTCCGACATGGAAATCATCTCTTCATTAGTGGTACTGTCCTGAAAGTAGGCACATATCGGGCAAGGAAAAAAGTGTTACGTAATAAAATATTCGAAAAAAATGCTCAGCAAAAATCTTGCAATTTCAATTTTTTCAATTTAAGTTAACACTTCTCCACAACCACCCTCACCATCTAAATAGGGACACAATCACAGAGACAAAAATATCGTACAGTTTATTTAAATAAATATATTTTTTAGTAGTTTCAGCATCTAAATTTCATGAACTTATAAAAAAAATTGCTATTGCAAAAATACAACATTAAAAAATCTAATTTTTAGCATACATATTAATAAAAATAAATAAGGAACCCAACACAATATTAATTGCGAATCACTCCCACTAATAACTTATAAATTTTTGGAAATTGCCTAAAAGGGAGAAACCAACGATTACTAAAAAATTTTACAAAAATTCGATGATTTGCGGAAAGCAATCCCTCCCAGAAGCATTTTAATATTAGAAAATAAGACATTTGCTTGACAACCCAAGGGACAAGTACGGTCCAGCCGACGAGTTCCCATCGATCCGGGCTCGTCGTAACGAGCTTGCGCAATGCGACGGGAACTGGATCGTGTGGTCTTTGTTTCGATTAAAAAGCGATTAGAGCTACTCGGCGGCGCGCATGTCCACGTTTCTTTCGAGTTGCTCTTCTGAGAAGAGCGCCAAGCCGGAGGGTCTTTGGACCTGTCACGTCGCATCACGCGGTTTACGAACTCACAAGTAGACGCCGACCACCGTACAAATAACTGCTTCCCGCACCAACCATTCGTCACCCAAAACAACCGTCTAATCACAACAGGTTCCCCGCGGAACAGCGTGATCGATCGGAGTTTCGCTCCCGATAGGTTCGCCGGTTCAGAGGCGATCCGGGAAAGAAACAATTATTTGAGTCATGATTCCCTGGAGCGGAGGGGGACGGGGCGGAAGCATTAATGAGTAACCGGTTCCTCGTCCCTCGTCGCCAAACGGCCTCTCCTTACGTCACCCAACTTGCCGAGGGGCAGGGCTACCAGAGGAACGTTTCTTGAAACAATAATTTAGCGACTCAACATAATGATCCAATGATGCTAAAAAAATGAAACGAAACAAAAATTAAAGTAAGCTAGATCAGTTGATTTGCTCCAAAATGCTCAATAAGCGGTCAAATATATTTTTTTTTTCTGAAATCTGACCTGTTTTTGGTTCCAATTTGCTTTCCATACCAAAGAGTATATTTTTATCAATGTATCTTTCGCTTAATTTAAAATGAAAAGTTGACTTCCTAAAATTTCCCGAGAACAATCACGGTCTATAGATCACGGTGAATCCTACTTCTAATACAGATGGTATTACAATAATGTTAAGAACCACCATCTAACATGCCGACCCACCTGTTCCCTTTTTTTAGACTTTTTAGAACCACCATCTAACATGCCGATCCTGTTCCCTTTTTTTAGACTTTTTTTACCTTTTTACTGTTTTATTTACAGAGAAAGAACGAAAACAAAAATTAAAAGCACTTTTGCAATTCCCAAATTTCCCTATACTACCCAGGACGAACCTTGTGGAAGCGCACAGTGGCGTACACCATCTGGGAAGCGCAGGAGACAGCGGTGCTAATGAGCGTTCAAGACGCGAGATCAAGGAGCTCTGTTTCGGACGCGCGCGTGGCGGGACAATGGAACCGGTCAGGGGATCAAAACCGAAAGCCGATCGCCTCATTAAGGGAACGCCCCGACGTTCCCACGCGCTGAGACGACAAAATTACCTTTTCGTTGTGGGATATAAGTGCTTACACTAAACCACTGCGTCACAAAATTTAAGTGAAAGTGAAAAAGTTCAAGGAAAAAGTGCTACAAAAATTTTCTTATTGCAACAAAAGATATCGCAGCAAATTAAGAAATTATCAAAAACAAATAATTCTGTTTGTTGTGCAAAGCTCCTCGCAAAAATTGCCATAAATCACACTTCATTTCAAATTAAAATTTTTCACGGAAGTAAAAAAACATTTGCCATGGAACATGAAAAAAGCTGTGCATCATAAAAATTGTACAAATATGATTAAAAATAAACTCATCGGATTCCAAAAATGTTTTTAGATTCCCAATGTCAGCATTTGTTATTAAATATGAAAAAAACAGCGAAATAGTGTCGTGATATGGTCCATAACATTCCATAGTATTTGCACATATAAAAATACACGCACTAGTATGTCGATGTTACCTTGAAAGCGCCTTCTTGGCTCTCGTAGCCCTCCTCGTCCGGTGACAGCGCGCAGCCCTGGCTCTTCACAAAGTCCATCATGTGCTTACAATTGCGTCGGATTGTATTCGGACTCAGAGCGACGCCGTCAGATTTCTGCGTGAGGATGTCGAGAAACTCGGACGAGCGCGGGATCGGCGTTTCTGGCGCTCCGGAGAGCGCCGGCCTGGCGACGGCGACGTGCTCCACGCCTACAGAGCGCGAGCGGGGCGAGTTGTGAACCTTGGCATTGAAGTTTGCCCTTCGGGATCTAGAACAGTGAAGTTCAGTTGGGTGGATTAGGGTGAAAGAAAGGGGACATCCAGAATGAGGACAAAAATTAGGAAACTAAATTTGCTGATTTTAACTCATAAATTACAGATAGCTGATATCAACGCCTATCACCGGTTCATGCCAGTCGAAAAAGCACAAAAATCAGTGCAAGGTAAATTCCGTCATTTCCAGTACTAGTTCCTAAATGTAAGAGTTTGCCAAATTCTTTTACGCTACGCTCAGGATAATCAGCTGACATAGTGTGTAGAAGGCTTTGATGATTGATGCTTCCCGCTCCGTGAATCATAAAAGTTTGTGATAAGAAATCTACGGAAATTAGTACCCTGCTTACACTCACATTGGAGTGCATTTTATCATCATAAACTCAGAAAATACCCCTGTAATTCGGTGATGTCACCAAATCACGCGTAATTCAGTAAAAATTTAATTCAAAGGTGGAGAAAAACGAGAACCAAAAATTAGAATAGCTCTTAGAAAATATGCGCCTTTGTCCGTTACACGCTTCGACAATTCAGAGAAATATTGGCGGGATTTTCACTATTATTCGGTCCTCTGGTATGGAGGAAAACAATTCGAAGCTCTTTAATTTTATTCGTTTGCGGACAGCGACAACAGCGGAAAAAATCCAGTCGATGTGTCAGATAGTTTTTGAAATAAGGATCGCTCCTGTTTTGAATGCCGCTCATTGCTGCGGTATTTATCAATAGAAAAAGTGCCCAATATAAGCAAAAAAAGGTCGTATTTACTTCTCTCTGGACATATCCGGTTCAGCCATATCCCTTCCCCACCGAGCACAACACGTTTTGTGTCCTCTGATGTCTTCTTTCCGTAGGACGTCTCCCCTTTTGGGTCCCCTTGTCAGCTCCTCTCCAAAGGGTAATTAGTCACCCGTCCGCATTAGTCAACATCAGTCCCGTGTGATTCCCTTTCGTAAAGTCACAACCTACCTGGTGCGGTCGTTAAACATGATGATCGTTCGGTGTGTGGCCTCGGGCGCGCTCTGCTCCTCCTCGAGTCTTCTGGCTAGAAGGTTCTCCTGTGACTTCCGCAGGAGGTACGAGGAGGTGGGCATCCCGCGTGGGAGAGGCACTTCTTCGTCGGGAAAAGGTTCGGACTGCAAAGGATTTGTCAAAGAACGCCAAAAATTAAATTTTCTGAGCTTCTAACGCCTATCAGATAATCTCAATGGCTCAAGTGTAACAACAAAAAATACAGCTACAAAATATTTTTTGTGATACAGAAAATTAGAATATGAAAAAATACGGCAGTGGAATATCCAACTGCAGAAGAAATTTACAAATGCCAAAAATTTAAATATGTAAAAGATTAGAAGCATCGATTGTCAGCTAAATCCACGTATAAATAAAGGCTGTACTAGAGAAGTGTGCAATGTCATCTCCGCTATTTTGATGAGACACATATTGTCCACAAAATTCATTTCAAATTATATTTGATTATAAAATCAGGCGCAAAAAAATTGAAAGTCTTGTGATGTTCCAAAGCTCACCTTTCTCCTAGATAGACTCATCTTCATCGTTGGCTCCTGAGGCGAAATCGAACTCGATCGACTACCCGCGAAAAGCATTCTGTTCTGCTTGACCAACCCTTGTGGGATCTAAAGGATCAAAGAGGAAATACAGCCGTCCCCATTGTCCTCTCACCCTCTCGATCTCCGTCCGGCGCCCATCGTCGTTCAAGTAGGAGCTGGCGGAAGTGGCGATAGTCGGCTCCAGGCCCGGCCTCTGCTGGTAGCTGAAGATCATCTTCTCCTGGGCCTGGCGAGCGTTCAGTCGGGCGAAGTGCCGGTGGAACCCCGACGAGGAAGGGCTATAATGTGGAATTAACACGTCTCCGGGCCCAGTACAAACACGGAGATAAGGAGCGGCGCGATTAGTGTCCGCCAGCGGATCGATGGCTGTCCACACCGCGAGCTGTTTGCACAGAGCTGGCTGCTTCGACAAATATGCGCGCAGATTACGTTTGTAGATGATCCCGGGATTGTCTCATTAAAAGGACGCGCGAACAAGGTCAGCCGAAGTGGAACGGCAGATCGCCGCTCGATTGCCCACTTCCTGCGATGCGTCCTGGAGATAAGGCCGAGGTGGCCCGGCGCCACGGCCTTATCGAAGCGGGAAGGCACAGGAGAAGCGGAGTCTGTGCGAGGAGGAGCCTCGATGACCGTTCGGGTTGAGAATCGACCACTTTAACGTGGAAAAATTTTACCTAATATTATAAGCAAACTATGTATGTCCGATAATGGGGAAAATCGGCTAACGAACAAAAATACGTTAATCGAGTATTCAAATCATCACTTTTCTATATAATTGAAGTATTGAAATTTTGCAAAGGACCCGGCGAATCATATTTTGAAATACGAAAAAATAAACTTACAAAAATGTCAAATCTGCAACAACATTTAAAACCTTCTCGTGTTTTAGTTGGCTTTACAAAAATAAAATACGATATTAATCATAAAGCTTTGGAATTTCTCTCGACCGGACAAGACGCAGTATATCTTTTCTCGTAATAAAGCAAATCTAAACGGAAATTTTGTGAATTTTGTAAATTGTGTGCCGATACTGTAAATTTACTGTAAATTATATACGTCCTCTACGTCCAACAAGGACTGCATTGAAGTAACCGATAGAAATACTGTAAAATACGTCACCAATTTTGTTTTAAACAGATTACAATTTACGTTAAAATATTAAAAAGTTAATAAAACATTAATAAAACATTAATAAAAACACCAAAGTGCAAAATCTAGATAAATGCAAAATTTTGGTATGGTTTGGAAGAATCATATTTATTGGACACCATTGGAATGCAATGAAGTAATTCAACAATTCATTGTAAAATTTAATTAGTAATATTTTTTCTTCAATAATAAATTTCATTTTTGTCAACTGTAAAAAAACGACCTATTACATAAAAAAGATTAGATTCGTACTCGGCTTCCCCGACCGTACCGCAGGAAGGCGCGCTGACCACCCGTCTCCATTTCGGTTTTACGAGCGACTCTAATGACGCGAGAAGGCGGCGACGAAACCGGCTTACCTCTGAACCGAAGAAGGGTCGACTTCGGTGGCGCGTCGCTGCTGCCTCCGCTGGACGGAGGGGAAGACAGCCAACGAGTCCATGGAGTCGAGGAGCAGCGGCCGAGGAGACGTTCCCACCGAAGAAGTCGCGTAGACGGCCGTCGACATTCTGGAATCCGCGGATAAGTGGCTGAGACTAATTCGCCCATTCTCGCGGGTCGTAACTCTCGTTCTTTCGAAATCGAAAGTCTGATTTATTTGACGTCGTAGGAGACTAGGTCGAAAACAGAGCGTCTTCCGAGTCATCCGCGCGACTATAATGTATCCGTGCCCTGTAGATGAAAAAGGCAAAAATCAGCTTGAAGTTATCATCAAACTTTTTAAGCAGAAATAAAAGCAATGAGCAACAGCTATTTTAAGAAAAAACAACTCGAATAGACATAGTCGAGGTTGTTGATGTTGTTGATACTGCAAAAATTCAATAAATCTTGTAAAATTTTTGTTTTTAATACAATTTCTCGCGAATTTGATACTTTACAGGAAAATAGAAAAGCAGATTGTACCGATGTTCTTGTATTTTAATTGTGTTTACGCATGCGCTAGGTTCGTAATAGCATCTCCAAAAATGGGTTTCCATTTCCTTTAACCGTTTGTTTAAAAAAATCGTGTCATGAGACAAGAGGACCCACATACCCCGCCTCAAAAATACAAAGTTCGATATTCTTTGGAGTACAGCGCAGACAAAGTACGACCGTGAACATATCACCCATGAGCATTTTCACTCGCGCACAAGTCCGGAGAGTAAGTTCGGATAAGTTCGAACAAAAATCAACATGTTGCGAACTGCATAAAAAATGTTTTAGAAAAATGAAAAGTCATCCGCGCTACTATAGTGTAAAAATTAAGGATATCGATCTTCGTGATGATCCTGTCATCCACTACGAAGAATTACATTCGGAGTGCATCTGCCACAATGAGTCATTCGTATCCTTGCCCTGTAGACGCCATCACACTTTTTAAACAGAAATAAAAGCAGTGAGCAACGGCTATTATTTTAAAAGAAAGCAACTCGAACAGATAAATCGAGGTTGTTAGTGTTATTGATACTGCAAAAATCCAATTAATCTTGTAAAATATCCGATTTTTTAGTACAATTTCTAGCGAAACTTTAGGTAAAAATAAAGAAAGCAAATTGGACATCGCCACCAATGTTCTTCCATTTTAATAGTGTTTAAGAATGCGTTCAGCAGCGTTCGTTCATATGAATTCCAAAAATGGGCATTACACATTATACAGCGCATCATGCCCGGGGGAAAAAAAAGAAAAAAAAAGAATGGTTGAAACATCAATCATCAAAAGTGAACCTACTTTTCAAAAAGAAGTTTAAATTGCCTTTCTAAAAGTTAAAAGTTTAAAAAAGTTACAGTAAATTAAGGAAACAATAAATTATGATTTCTGTTATTATGAAAAAATGTTCTAAAAAATGAAAAGAAGAAAAATAATTGAAAAAGAAATCATCAAAAATGAAGAGCAAAGCGAGCAGGAAAAATACATTGTCAACGTTACCGTTGTCCTACGTTCAATAAAAAAGTATGTGGACAAAAAGAAAGGAATATACGTAAGTAACGCATATTTTATCCTTATATTCTGTAAGTGAACCGACTAGAGGTACTTAATGTAGCCAAAGAGACATAAGCGACATAAGTGCCTTATCGTCTGTGTTTACAATTGACCATTTCTATTTGTTTTTGACCCATTTAAGTCCCAGTACCATCGCTAACACTCAAAACACACAGAAAAGTCGGCACAAGGCGTGAATGTCAACGGGCAATTAGCCAATTAGACGCGCGATCTTATCGTCGCCAAAGCCTCTGCGATGAAGAGAACACGGAAGCGTGAGAGTGACCTCGTCTTGGTTGGCGATCGTCGCTCCAGGCGGACCGTACAGTCAGCCGACTGACCCCATAAGGACGTCTCTTATGCAACAGCGCATCGAGCGAGCGGGCCGCTCAAACAAACGCCGAATACAACCGGGGCGTTTAGCGGTTTCGTTCCTAAGAAGACAAGACGGCCGAGCTCTCCACCAAAAATATTTAATGTCTGATGCGATTCGTGGCGTTTTTTCGACTTCATCGGTTTATGAAAATTAGAAGCATAAATATTTCATCGATAATGATCATAATTTTTGTTGGAAAGTTTGTTGGCTTCTTTCCCAAGAAGACAAAACGACAGAGTGAAGGAGAGGGGTCGTTTCTAACAAGCATACTGTTAGAAATGATCAGCTTTGCCACAGATCAAGATAGATAACGCAAAAATGTTTTAAATCAGATATGCATGGTAATCCAAATATCAGATATTCATCGGATTATTCTTTTTGTCAGGCGGCGTTGTGACTACATTTTAAATATCGTCCTATCACTCCATTTCTTTCCCAAGGAAACTCTCCAAGAATGTGAATGTCCAATTTCAGATGCTATTCAAAAACCGCCAAGGAATATGAACTTTAGCACTTTATACACTGACCGGGTAAATGACATTGGACAAAAACAAAAAGGAATATTACAAAATTTCGTTAGTGAAAATTGACCGATTACTTGAGTTTATTAAAACTCAGATTTCTTAAGAATAGAGCCAGTTGGGTAACCACAGCGAAGAGTGGCGGATGTCCGAGAACAGGCAATAAACGCGTAATGACGAGAGCGGGAGGTAACCCGAACGACGTTGTAGCCCTCGGCGAACGCCCGGGAGAAGAAGGGCGCAATCGCCACGCGAAGGTCACTTCGCCGGAACGCCGAAGGAAGTTTGCATCTAATTACGACTGTGCGAAGAAGAAAACGGAAAGGACACGGAGCTGACCGTCGGAAAACAGAGCGCGCCACGATTAGCCCTAAAAGTCAACACTGGAGGCCCTTTAGGATGTTCCCATGGCGGCGGCTCCTCCACTCGACCAAGGCGTCGCAGGTGACTCAGCACGGGCACTTTGGCGCATGCAAATCAGGAGAAGACGCCCGCCGAGAATTGATGAATAGCTTGTTGGCGGCGCACGGGAGCCGGCTGTCTCCTTCGGGGTCGGAGCGTCACGAATATGCACTGTATCGTGACTAGGAATAGGAGTTTAGTATAATTGAGTGACTCAGTTCCCTATTTTTCAAATTTTCTGAATATAGGAATATAATTGGCACTTGTGGGCACTTTCCCTGTTCAATTGCGGTAAGTTTCTGAAGGTGATCGAGAACATAACTCCTCCTTTCACATCGATCACTCATTCTTGTCACCGTCTTGTCCTGGGGGTCGATGGTTCCCGTCATTACCAAGATGAGTCAAATTCAGGACATCCATCTTCGTGACGATCCTGTCATCCACTACGAAGAATTACATTCGGAGTGCATCTGCCAGAATGAGTCATTCGTGGAACGGGCTGAAAGCAAAACTATCATTTCAAAAGAGGGCTCGTCAAAACTAAGAAATAAAAAAATCAAGTGTCCCTTTCGCTCATTGTGCTTCAATAGGATGATCTTCTTGAACAATTCGCACTTCACGTTCTGACCAGGCTCAGCGTCGAACAGCTTCTTAAGGAACTCGAAGTTTGAGAAGTTCCCAACGACGATCATCCAAGGGTCCTGGTGATTCACCATCTTCGCGTCCAAAGGCTTCACTCTGCCAAAGATTCTGCCGTATACTGCGCAGTTTTGTCACATTAAGCGTCTCTGAAGCGTACGCAATTTGGAATAGGCCGTGATCTCAATGGTTATTATTGATAACAGATTAGTACCAAAGGCACATCAGATCATTGCTAAAGATCACTGGCAAGAATAGGCTATCCGCACAGCACTTTGAACAATTAGCACTGTTAAAGCAGTTTTATCCACCTTTTGTGGTATATCGCAGTTATACAACGCCATGACCCAAGTCAGAGCACAAAACACTTAGCAGTAGCGGTGCTTTAGCAAGCAAATGTCCGGCCGGTTAAGGCTTGCAATTTGGAGGAACTTAGATCGGATGCACGGCTTTCTTTCCCAGACCAGGCGTTCATAACAATGTTGTTGCACGTCTAATCCGATCCCTTTGGACGGACACTACTTTACATACCTTTGTTCGGGAGTTTATTTTTGCCCTCGAATTGCCGGATTGTGCCTTCGGAATGCGCAAGAACCTGAACTTGTCAAGAACTCTTTCAAAGCCACTTATTCTCAGAAGCAATAGGGCTCCTTTACCAAACAGTTTCTTGATGTACGCGATCTTCACTTTGTCCATGTTCCATCGTTGTGCCGAAGTCTTTGTTTGAGAGGTAAACGGCGACGACTATTTCGTGGTTCGCAGCAATTATTTCTGAAGCGGACAAGTGAGGACACCAGAGGTCCTTTTGCAGCTCTGTCTCGTGTTGTAGATACCGTCTGTGTCTCTGCAGGAGAGCCTATCTCTTCCCAGCGTTGGACAATTATCTGGTCTCCATTTGTCTAGACTCTAGGTGTCTCATGTTGATTCGATGAGATCAGTCCTGAAACATATCTAATTCTTGTTTTCTTTTACAGTTCAGCGTCGAAGACCCCCTAAATCCGGGGTTTCCTTTGACGTCGGAACCTGGAAGCGGACGATTCAACTATCGTCAGCCAGAACTGTTTAAAGTGCAGCAAATTGGAGAGTATTACACCACCCAGTAGTGCGCGTAAAGGGCGAAACGCTGACTTTGCAATTCTTCTTCCTCTTGTGGCGTTCATGGTGCCGAGGGGTACGAAGATTACGACTGCACGCATAGTCCAATGCAGAAGCTCTGGGAGGTAGGTATTTTTGGCAAAAACTCTTTGGATTCGAACTACCCAAATGTGGTAAAATATTTATTCCTGTGTAGAGTCCACGGCAGGGGTCGCTTACTCAATACTCAGTGAGCCCATCTTCATTTATGGATATATTTTAAGCGTGTATGGGACAAGAATGATTTTTTTATGTCAGCTGAACCCATATTTTATGGAAAGTGAAAAGAACGTTTGACACCACACTTTATGAATACAGTCCTTTAGTATATAGCACAGTTTATTACAAAAATTCTTTTAAATGGTGTTTAGCCACCTAACTATCTTACACATAATAGTAAATATGTGAACTGTGTCGATTAAGCACGGGAGCTACTGCAACATACCAAACTGCATCTTTTTATGGATTTCAATGTGGATGTCCAGTCCAGCTTCTTTAACGGAGCAGTAATTTTTGTCGTTAGAACCTCTGATGTGGACTGTGTGGGGCACATGGCCAAGCACACTTCAACTGCTGTCCCTGCTGCAACAAACTTTTCATCGAAGCGAGTCGGTTAAACTTCTTGAATATCCAACGACATCACGAATTATGTGTTTCCTTGGGAGGGCAACGACGTGGAGGCAAATATGGATTTTCCATGCGTGCGAAATGTTGCTTGACGAAAAGCAGGCCCTTAGCAAACTTTAAAGTGGCGGCTGCTTACGTACTTGCGTGCAAGAGCTCTAGTGGAACAACTAAACAATTTTTGCCAGTAGATTTTGCAAACCCCTTCATATCGTGGTTTGCGGCTTTAGAATAGCTCCCTTTTTAACCTTCTACAAGTATACGCCAGATCTAACAGCGCTAACGAGGGAGGTACGTGAACTGTCCCCCGCGGATCCGGGCGACATGTGGTGTGTAAGTACCTAAGTGTGTAAGTATGCGAACGCGCGCAAGTTTACCGGCGAATGCTCGGTATCCACAAAGAAAC
>JADLIF010001474.1:0-32371 GCA_016648015.1 Steinernema khuongi | reverse complement strand
GGAAAGCCCACGTGTAAGAAAATCGAGCTTAATTGACCCCAACTTGGTCGATTTTTCGACTTTTAAAAATCTTTTTAAAAAATAATTCGGGGAGATGGCAGCTAAAAATTGTCAATTGTGACTATGTACACCGAGATCTATCAAATGCACCCACTCCCAAAATTCGGAAAATTAGCTCACTCGCGAACATTCCTATTTAGATTAACTCATGTCCTGTACTTTAGTCGCCAGTAAGAAAGCAGCCTAGAGATTTTTGTCCTTGATTACTGGGCTATTTAAAGTACGTACTCTTTTCGCTATTGCCAGATTGCTCGGAATTTTGATTTACCGATAACTATTGAACAGAAGCGGAATGTCCAAAAATGTCAATTTTTTTAAATGCAAGTAAAAATGCTCGGCAAAGACCGTATGGGGTGAATCGGTGGTAAAATTTCTTACAATCTGTATATTTTTGACCGTCTTTCCAAGATTAGGAGAACAGTGAAAGACGACCTTGAACTCCACTACTTCCATACCGAATGTTTTTTTTAAATAAGCGGGTGTGAGTGCGATTATTTTGTTAGAAAAAGAGATGAAAATTTCCACTGCGTGAAAATAAATATTTTCTAATATTTTTTGACCACAGGCACACTACCGTCAACAGCAGGAGTGCTAAGATCACTTCTCGCACCTTTTAACTTTAGCCTCAAAGTCACCATCTAGCTCCAAATCCAGCTCAGAAAACCTGTATTACTAAATAAACAGCTAATTTTTGACGAACAGTCAACATTACCAAACTACTCTCTCAACGAGAAATACTGAGAAGAAATGCTTTCTCCGGAGTTGTTTTCCGGAAAGCGAAGCTGCACTCCAAAAGTATCATTAGAGTGCAGTGCCAAAAACGATGTAACATTACCACGCACGTAGTCCAACACATTGGCGACGTCAACCCTTAACTACCATTCTTGCGGAAAGCTCAAAATTGTAAATGTTTACCGACCAGGGCCTGAATCATAGTGCAGAAGACCAGCAGAACAAATAATATGCCTCTGGGCACACACGGGACTGAAGCCTTTCTCCGGAAGGGCGTGCCACTCGATTTAATAAGAGCAATATGTTTTTGCTCGAAAAATAAGTTCTGTGAACCGCTTTGTTAATTAGTATTTATTAATTAAAGGACATACGTGGCTCTATACTGTTAACCTCTTAAATTCTCATCTTTAAAAAGCTCCTAAAACGTCGTGTGCTTTCTACGCCAAAAATGGTCTTTTTCTGTCTCACTTTCGTGCTTCAATCTTTCCAAAGGAATAAATAAATGTCCAAATCTTTTACGCATGGTAAGTTCTTCTCTGTGGTATACTATGTCCACCCTAGGAAGTTGAACCAACATCTTACAACTTACAACCAACAACCAACTTCTTTGCCGAAGATCTCTAATGGATATAAACGAATAAGTTGGCAGAATGTAAAAAGTACACGATGCTTTGTAATTTTTGTTCACATTGTTGATCGTTTGCTGAATACTGTGTCATCGTGGACTTTCTTCACAATTCTTTTCTTCATCTTTATTTCAAAAACGTGAAACAGGGCCGCAATTTTGCAATTTTTGCATATTAAATTAACGAAACCGCAATACAATGAATGAACGTAGTGTGTTGTAGTATGCAACTCACTTCTTGCTATGAGGGCAAAGCTTTACATTTTTTCCGTTCATTTCATTTTTACATTTCATTTAACTAGTTTCACTTTCGACAAAATATGCGGAAGTCTTTAATCTTGATGCTGTGGATAATTCGGTACTTCCTGGTTTTGAGCATAACAACAAGGGCTGCCTTCTCACTGACCAGCTGGAAGTACAAATTTCGTCAATTTCTTCGCATATTGTATGTTAAATTAATTATTTTTTAATTCAAATAAATTGTACTTGCAGCTATGTTCATAAATTATCTAAATTATCGAATCTGTGGCGTGCCTGTCAAATATCTTATGATTTTTGCGCCTTTCATTAAGATCCTTTCAGCTAGGCAATGCGGACATACTACTCATGGTTCAGAATCCACATTTTTTTCATTTTTTTAAAGCATTTTTGTCGTCCTTCTTCTCTAAAATCAAAACTAGTTAATAACATGTGCACCAGAAGCTTTACTTGGTTGACACTAAACATCGTTGACTCATCTGTACATCCGACATCAAAGCGCGTCATCTTTCCTGTCGTGAGGGGAAAGGGTTGCAAGTCAGATGAGTCAGCATAATTCAATAACAGCCGGCGATGAGGGAAGACGATAGACGTAATATTTTTGGCAGATTATGCTTCACATTTTTTTCTAAAGTAACATTTTTGGTTTTTTACAAGATTTGCAAAACGATGGACATAACTGAATTTCTGAGTATATGTATCTCTTTTATTTTTGCAACGTGCTAATTCTTTTCTTCTCGATCACGGAATTGTCATACGACACCCCTTCTCTCTCGTAAACCTTCTCGTAGAATTTCCGAGTATATCTCTCTTATTTTTAGTAAACCGAAGATTTTTCAAAAACGTCTTGCGAAAAAAATAGTTAAAAAAGAATAGTTATTCCATACACCATGGTAAAAAGTTGAAATTTTTGCGTTCGAACGTTTCTTTGTATATTTTATTACATCCTTATGAGAAAATTTTATTTCATCCTTATCTGTAAGATGAACATATGCATGAGGATGGTCGTACAACGTTAGCTTTATTGTAATGTTATTTTCACTTTATAGCTCACATAAAAAACGATATTCAGCTCTAAACACTTGATACAATCAGCACCACCAACTCCAGGAAACCTAAGTCCAACTGGCCACATTTCTCCACTCGCCTACGCCTATCACACGACACTATAGAGAAAAAACCTCAGCCCGCCACACTCCTTTTATTGCATGCCTAAGCGAAAGCTCTCGTCGACTTCTGCACTTTAATGACGAAAATATGCTCCCATAAACCACAGCGTTTAGGATCCCACGCACAGGGACTCAAAAACGAGTCCATAATGCGGCCACCACCACCACTGAAAGAAGCCTGATTCGCACGAGGACTACGGCATATCCAATTGTGGCGTGCAACGAGGCCACGCATGGGGCGTATTTTAAGACGCCGCCTGACAGCCCGCTAATTGACTTCTTTAGGCTTCTCGGAAGCAAAGGAGGCGCTAGCGGTCTTCGCAGATCAATGAGATAATGTGTCCGAGACTATGAATATGGAATGGGAGGGGAGAGTGCGACACCGGAAGGCAGGTTCTTAAGCACCGGGACGAGGCGAAGACAATGTCGCCAAAAGGTCGCCACATTGAGAGGAGTACGTACTTGAGGAGACGGTCCAGAATGTGCTCTCCGGTCCAGTCAGCACATGACTGGTGGCGGAGTCTAGGGGAAAGGAAACGCGCCAGGAAACGGAAATCGTCAATCGTGGACTTGGATACTTTTTACGGCGCAATATACGTTTTTGTTGCTTCGGTATTTAGAATAAACAGGTTAATTATTGATGGCGAGCAAAGAAGGAAAGAGCATGCCGGCCGGATTGAGGGGCATTAGAGGTGATCGAGGGAATGGCGGGGGCACGGAGGCGGCCGGCCGGACGATTAAGAAGCGGGAAACTGGTTTTTAAGCAGGTATTGTTTAAGGCGTGATGATAGCCAATTGGAACTCGGTGAACGTGCACTCTGGCACGGGTTGCGTGAGGCGAACACTTGGGCGACAAGTACGGTGGATGTGACAATTTTGGGACTGCTTTGAGGGATAATATACAACAGTTTATACTGGCTAGGAGTCAGCGAACAATTACAAGAAAAGCTGTTATTTTTGTCGAGCTTATTTGCAGGCCATAATAAGAAAAACGACCGATTCTTAAAATAGTATTTTCCCAACTGCTTCCATTGCTTCTCGCGTTTTCTTTTTTTGGACTACAAGAGCCACTGAATGTCCATAAAAACGGTAAATGAGGGATGTTTCTAGTGCTTTATGTAGGCTAAGATCACGCTGGACAACTGTCAACTATAAGAATCACCCTGGACAGTTACAAGGACACAAACCATCTATGCATAACGATCTAAGGGGTATCGGATTAACTGATATGTAAAAGAATTTTTTCAAAGGATCAGAAAAATTTGGAACATTTTATTTTAATTGGCCATTGTCAAGCATCCTTGTTTCCATCTATCTTTGACAATTTTTTTGGTTGATATTATTTAATGCGTACATTGGAACAAAGTGAACGTGCACTCTGGCACGGGTTGCGTGACTTCAACACTTGGGAAGTAGCTACGAGTGTTGTGACAGATTGTTGACTACCACGAGGTAGCCTGTTAAACAATTTATCAAATGCGGAAGTCACTTCTCAGGACAACAGTCATCATTATTCGACATTGTTCCACTGAACAGCTGGCTGAATTTAAGAATTTAGAAGCTGTTGTGTGAGGTGTTCTACGGTTTTGACTGGTCATTTTTGTAGAATTAAACACTAATACTCAAAAATCATTTTAACACGATTATTTTAATTTTTGCTATGATTTGCGGAAACCGAAAATTTATCAAACCATCAAATCACTAATATCTCAATTTGGTACTGTTTAGAAAACAAAACAGAAATTGCCTTCTTTTCATCACCAAAAGACGTTCGGTAATCTACCAAAAGGATCATAGATTTTAAGCAATGTTATGTATCATCCAATACACAAGGTCTTGTGGCCAAGTGGTTATAACCTGAGGCTATTTATCCCCCTTTTCTCTACATTAAAATACGAAAATTCGTTCAAGGTGTTCTACGGTTATGACTGGTTACTCGAGTGGTTGGATATAAGGTGCACTGTGCTTTTATTTTTGTAGTGCCTCAAGACACGAGTCAAAAATGATTTTAACACGATTATTCTAATTTTTGCACGTATTTGATATATTTGCAAACCGAAAATTTGTAAAATTATGAAAGATTGGTACTTTACTTAAAAACGAGATAGGCATGGTGTGTATTTCCCATCACCACAAAATGTTCAGTTACTTATTCATTTCAAACAATGTTATGCACCATCAAAGTCACATGGTCCTGAGGCTCTTTACCCCTCTTTCTTTCCAATAAAATACGGAAATTCGGACGCTCATCGAAAGTGTGAAAACGGATGGACTGCGATCTGCGACATCATAACAACGTTACGGGGCATGAAACCATAAGCACATTTAAGGAGATCTCTGCTTGGCATCCCGGAAATTGCATAAACGTGTTTTTTGGAAAGATGAACTGCTCCAATCATTGGTTGGCGAGCTGAGCTCATGTCCTTCTGACAACAAGCTCTGAGCTCTGAGATCGACGTCCTGTTTAATGAGTAAAATTTGTCATAGTTTCATTTCTTTCCCTTAATGAATAATTCACTTAAAAGTTGCAAGCTGCATAGAAATTTGAAGTTGCACTTGATATGGAAACTTGATACGGAACTTCCAAAAATACCAATTTACATGACCGGTATCTGCTAGGACATTTTCCCTTTGCCGACACTGGGACCATAATAACAGAACCGTCAAAATATCCTGTAGGACAAACAAAGGCATCGCCGTCTTTCCAAGATTTAAAGCATACATTTTGGCCTCTGAAACAAAACAAAACCTTTGTATCAAACATCTAACATTTCTGAACGTTAGGTTCAAAATAAGAATGGCATAATTCTGCTTACCATGTTCTTCTTAAATCACGCATTAAATTTTCTAAGACGTTGCATAATGCACGCGTGTCAAGAATTACTAATTAAGGAGATTCAAAAGCGGCATGGAAAAATGTAAGAATATCTCTGCCCGGCATCCCGGAAATTGCATAAAAGTGTTTTGGACTTCCCCATCATCGGTCGAAGAAGTTAGTCCCTGTGATCTAGGTCTCTTGACCTTCACATAAAACAGAGGTGGAGATCAGCATTCACTGGTGATTCACCTATATCTTTTTAAAAGTAAAAGGACTTGAATGATTTTGAGAGAATTTGGAACTTATAGTTAGATATAGATAGTATTTGGAATCTTTATCTTCTAGAAATGGCCGATGGAAAAACATCAAAAATATGGGCGATATGAGACACGCCTTACTTTAAAGATATGGGTATCGTAATCCGAACAGCCCCAAGAAATATTGGTGAGCTACAAATGAACCGCACAGTGTCTACAAGCACAGATTTTGTTTTGTAAGTCTGGAAGCAAAAATATTAATAATTTAGAAAAAGAAAATGGAGCACTATTTTTCGTACAGTTCTTTCTGTATAAGGACTTTATAATAACAGGAATTACTGCATAGGTGAACTGTCGCCGCTTACGAGAAGGGCTTGTTCCAGTTTTAAAAGAAAACACGGTCCAGCTTCGTATCCGACAGGTATACACATCCAACAAGACCAGTGGAGTCTTTAGTGTTGGCCTCGTGCCATTCTTAGGCCACCAACACCGAGACGGGCACTGTTATGTCTTCTGACAATTCTACGACGAAAAGACAGCTTCGTTTCATTATTCCCCGTAGCACATCCTACAATCCGGGAACACCTCTCGTACGTCTGTAACCTTTCCTTTGTTGATGTTATGCCTTCTGAACTTCTCCTCCTACGGATTAGGAAGAGAAACAAGAATTTGAAGCGGTGCACTACATGTTTACCGACACACAAATTGGCCCTTTTCACGAAATGCCCTTTGTCTTCTTCCCACAGGAGACTGGACAAGAGTTACCTTAGCTGGAACTTGGCAGACAAGTAGTTCTCGGTGTACATACAAGTACTCTGGAATGTTAGCTGCCTTACTCGGTCTAAACAGCTATATGTACAAGTAGGACAAAACGAGAGGCGCTCTAAAATGAATATAGACCTCTCGCGAAAAGCTCTATTACGGTTGCAATACGTTCTAATCTAAGCTACCTTGAATCAGAAATAAAACATTTGAAACATTTTGAAAAAATGAAACATTTTCGTCTCACTAACCATTAAGACGTCTCACTAACCATTAAGACTTTGGTTATAATATTTATTTTTGGTCGTGCAAACGCCCTACACAAGGTCCATCCTCCACAATTTCATTGATCAAAACGATAAGATGTGTAGAATGATTTTGCGATCCCAAATAGGATTTTTGCATATTCGAAAATCAAACATCTTTTATTCTATTGCGTATTGCGATCATGATACATGAACTCGATAATTTAAAATGGATGTTTGTTGCGCACCACGAGGACTATTGGAGTCTTACGCAAAAATTGACAAGAACTTTGCCCTCTATGCCATCCCATGGACGCTCCATTACGGGTACAATACATTCTAATCAATCGGAATTTTCACTATCCACTAAAGACATTGCTCCTACACGCAATTGTTCAAAAATAAAACATTTGAAACATTTTTTATCCAAGTTCTTAGTCTATAATGTTACTAGCGGATAAGTCTGCTCAAGATACATAAACTCGATGATTTAAAATGGATTTTTGTCAAGCACCATGGTTATCACCACCGCCATGCTAACACAAACAAAGAGGATCGGTCACACGCATTAAACATGAATGTTCAGGTGTCCCACAGGGCTGTGTGACCTGCACCACAGCCTATAACACTTGACCTAATGCTTCAGACGACAAACATTCTTTTCCGTGTCTCTGTCTAGTGAACTTTCATTCATATGATGAGTAAAAGGTGGAGGGGGTATCAAAACAAGGTCTCCAGAATGATTAGCGAAGACATAGTAATTTTTGACATATGATTTAATCCTACTAGAGACGTTCTGTCGTAAATTAACCCATTCAATCAGTTACTGAAATAATCGGTTATTGAGATAAATATGATATTAATTGTTTCACCGAGTTTTAAAGTTTAATTGTAATTTTTGCAAACCTATGCAGCCTGAAAAAACTTTGCAAAAAGATACAAAACAGTGTTATTACACAAAATAGAACTATGGAATGTAAAACATATGTTAGTATACCACAGCCGATTTAATTACATTGAAATTTTTTGCATCACAAACTGTGGTTGTAACGCCATATAGTAAATGCACGACATGGATCTATACAGCCAGATAGAGGAACGAATTGGTCACAGTTTTCCAAATTTTCTAGGAGGACAGGAAAAATAACGAAATGACACTCCTGAATTCTGAAAACTAAAAGCATTCGTTTTGTTTATTTTTAATTCAGCTGCAGTCTAATTTTTGATTCCAATTCTGCTGACCTGAATAGCTCTGATCATAACATAAGTTCCATTGTAAAAAATTGCAGGAGGTAAAGTTCATCTCTGCTCGGTCAGTTTTACAAGGACAGGAGAAGTAGGAGTCTAAAATCAGTCAAGAAGAGCGAAAAGTACATCGATCGGACGATCGTAAAACTCACGGGCAACGATATGTTAATGTCGGGCGAGTACAGGCGCAAAAGTACAGTGTTTCTGCGCGTGGTAAATGCGAGCCAAAAATAGAACGTACTCCAAAGAAGACGACAGATTTCGTTCTAGCACAGGAAGGCTCTGTTTGTGAGCAATATATGGAAGATTCCCAGAATAGGTGCATGGGACAAAATACGAATTTAGAACTCTAGAGTGCATCACCATCATCTCCAGACGAAGGCCGAGACGCTCGTCGTAATTATGTAACCAAGTGTATCTACTTCTTTCTTCTAGCGCTTTAAATTTTTTCGTGACATTAATATTGAAATAAAATACACGTTTTCAAAAACGATTTCGGGCCGTATGATTTCGTGACCAGACGCGATAAGGTTCTATATCTTCAAAAATCAACTTTTCCGGTTTGTAAAAGAAAATATGCAAAATCTCAACCAAGGCGAAGCACTCTGCTCCGATACAATGTCGGATTTTTGGATCAGCCGTTTACTTACATACGTATGTAAACGCAAGATATACATATGTGATATTCTTTTGTACTATGCTTGCATTCCAAATACAGAATTGTTAAATGACACGTGTAATAAAGAAACTATCGGATGCGAAAATGTCTGAAGTGACTAGGGTTTAACACAATGAAGAAAGAAGCTAACCATGGAATATGTGCTTTAGAATGATTTTACCACTACGTGGGACATGCGCCTTCAATTGGCCTTTGTTTGCTGAAACGGAGCGACGTTCAAAAAGCTTGACCTTCCAGTTTAAGTGGCGACACCACGTGGACGAGTTCTCAGTGATGCCAGAAGCGCTTAAAGATTTATGAGATCTCTCTTGATTCGCCTCGATCGACATCACTGGTTAGAACAGTGTACGACTGGGTAAATCGATTCTTGGGGCATAGCGTTGAAAGCGTAATTAAACCGAGGACCAAAGCTGTTCTAAGCAGTCGTAAAGATCATGGGTTCGGTCGTGAGCGTGAGAGAAGCGTTTTCCTCTAAACCCAAGAACTCGTGACCTTTCTCCTGGCACCACAGAACACTAATTTTCATTCGAAGAATGTGTAAAAATTATCACAAAATTTTCAGCGTAGAGACCCACCATGGAAAGCTTAGAGTAATGGTCCTCATGACCGGTTCCATGCAGTTGTCCAGTGGTTATTCAATGTTGGTTCTTGATTTCAATTACAAAAATTCTTAAAACTTTACAATACATTTGATGTTCAGTTCTTCCTGATATAAGCCTCTCTTAGCCGACCGTTTGAATCGGTTAACCGAATCGTATCCATAGCAACTCTTTTCTAAGATAATGAAACATACAACAATCGGTGTCCCACAAGTAGTCCTGGAGCAAACATGTTCAGACCACTTTTGTAGGATTCCGTTATACTCGAGCAGGGAGGATGAGCACGATGTTTCCAAAAATTGAAAACAAAGCAGCTATGAGTTCTGAGTACCATTTATATAGAAAAACTGCAAAATTGTAAGTTCACACCACACGCGGAGCACTTAGTTTTCGCCCCTTCGTAAATCTTTACAGTATGCTGTCATTGGTAAGACCAATGGAAATAATAGCGGATACGACAGCACGGTTCAAGACGCGTCGATTTACTACTTGAACCTGCATGAGACACCGATTGTAGTATAATAGATGAAAGTCTGATTTGCAAAAATTTTAAAAGGGTGAAAGTTCTCTTATACTCTGCAACAATATTGAAAAAATCGAGTAAACTACATAGGCAAAGCGACTTGAGATGAGTTCACAAGTATACTCGCTACTCATTGGTTGGATTCATTTCCAAATGCTGCTCATGCAGTAAAAATCGAATGTACTGTTCTACGGTTTCCTTTTTTCCCGACACAGATCTCAAAGAGAGAGATGTAGCTCATGTAGCGCTTGTAAAAATCGAACGATGAAGCTTTTTTTTTTGTATTGTTCTGCTGTTTCTTTTTCTGGAACAAACTCGTCACCTATTATCCCAAAAATCATCGTTCACTGACACTTATCCCAGAGAGAGAAGACCCTACGGCTCTGCAGGCAGGCTAGCCAGTCAACGAGCGGATGCGTTTCCGCCCCCCGCGCCGGCTGCGTCAACCGACGACTTACCTTCCGACCGCACTTCCTCCCGTGCGGGAAAGTTGTCGCCGCCGGCCTGATTGCCTCTCACGACGGTCAAAACAGGAGTACAATAATAGCCTGAGGAAGGCAGAGTTTCCGGGAACACCGTGACTCCTTAGCGCGGTCGAGAACGAGGCAATGAAAGCTTAATAGTGTTTACGTCTGCAATAGGCGAACGGTCATTACTAAGGGAACGCGCGCACGAGAAAACAACGCGAAACCCGTCCTCTCGGCGCGCTAACAATAGCACCACGTGTAAAAATAGAAACGAGGTTCGCGGATTAGCGATGTCGAGGGCGAAGTTCAAGACGTCGTCAAGTGTTTTCGCCCCAAAGGTGCCTAAGGGGCGCCACCGTGCTGGCGAAGAATATGGCCTTAGGGAGGTTCTGCGAAAACAATGGCGTTTATTACGCTGAATATCGCCATCGCTGCACTTTGGCTTCCTAAAATATGCGCGCTGCGGCGTCCAAATGGCAAAAAATAAACACCGCGTGCCCGATCTGGCACATCTGCGCGCAGCAATAAACAGCTCTCGGCGCATTCTCCGGCACCGAAGGCCATAGAGTCGATTGAAATTGTTCGAAATTGGATTTTAGCCATGCACGGCGGTCGCGTGAGCCGAGCATTCCCAAATTAGAGCCTTTTTGAGAAAAAACGGCTGTTGCCGGGGGCACAAGTGGAAAAATGGACGTGGGAACGGGTCAGGTAGAGGAGACGTAAGAGTTCGTCATGCTCAAGAAGCACTGCGAAGGTCATTGTTCTGGAAGGGTGAATGTGCTGGCTATGTAAGGATTCATAGGACAAGGAATTTTCTGCAAGATCAGTGTGTTGACTGGTACTTGGTCAAGTTAAAAGACTGCAAAAATTTGAAGCAATGTCTTGAAATAGAAATCTATTTAAACTCAATATAAATGAGGTAATGACCACCTGCTTCCCACAATGAGGAAGGTGAGGAATCGATGGGCGTTACCAAAAATAGAAAAAGGCCAAAGTTATGAAAACGACAGAAACACTGAGAACGTCACCTTGCTGTGTAGAACAAGCTGTAGTGTTAACGCTCATTATCAAAAATCACATTTTTATTAAAGCTCTGATTTGGTGTATCACAGTCCCGAAGGAAGGAGAAAGAGTGTAAGATATTTAGTGGAAACAATTCACCTCGATTCACTTTCTAAACGCCTTAAAGTTGCAAACATATCCACTCTAAACACGTCCCAAATGTAAGGTGTAATCTCGCCTTCTCCAATGGCGTCGAAATCTTGCATCCAAAAATCCATAAACTATTGCATATTTTAAATCAGCTTAAATGGAAGAAGACTGCTTTCCTCTAAGATAAAAGCGAAGAATCCGTAGATATCAGGAACGTCTCACAAAAATCTCAAATACAGAACTATAAGTTTCTAAAAAGACGAAAATCAAGGCTAGATGAGCAGAAATCAGAGGACGTGCTTCCTGCAAAGACGAACTGAAATAGTGTGGGTAAGCATCTTTCACCACCCAAAATGATCAGCAGAAACAGGATTCTAAGTAGAAATAGACTGGAAAAAGTAGGAAATTGGTGTCTGCGGAATCACAAAGATGTTGATTTCAAGTGTGGAGAACAGGGTTCGTTTTGGGCACGAAAAAGATAAACTATTCAGATATCGCTTAAAGGCACAATGACCATCACGAAGACCATCACAAAAATTAAATTTTGGTCCGCTTTTTTCTAAATTTTGAAAAATGTGAAGTAATAAACTTTATTGCCAGATAGCCATGAAGAAGTAAGATCAGCAAGAAGAAACGAAAGACAAAAGTTTCCGATGATCGACTCCGATCCAAGAATATCTAGAAAATATTTTATCGGTTCTAGATTCGAAGTCGGTGGACACATCTGAAGAAAGGAAAGCTATGTCAAATAATGGTCAACATTCGTTCCAGAAAGAAGGCGTGAAAGGCGTTGCCACGTAATTGTGTTATGGCTGTGAGTAAAGAATGAAGCTCGTAATATAACTTCCTTCTCCGGAAAAAGCAGCGCATAAAATTTTCTTGGTTTGAACCAACTACACCAAAAATTATGGACGGATTAACACCCCGAACAAGAACTTCAATAACGAATACTGTGTGAAAAGCCTCACCTTTTTTCTCTGAACAGCATACCTTAGCTCTGCAAATAGCCACAGTCCTATTCTGGAAAGCACAATGAACAACCTGCTGCGCAACTCCCTCGGCTCGAGATTCCCAGAAACGGAAATGAACTTTCCAAAAGGAGGGTTCAGCGAACCGTTGTTTCCTACAATTTCTGCAAAGGCGCGTTTGACTAAACCTGGGAGCTTTGCAGTTAACCAACCGTGGCACCGCTTTACGTGCGCTTGAGAAGAACACATTAAAAAATGTGTCTAGTAGCTACTGATAGGAAAGTCCTCGTTTCCTCTCCTGGGAGGCAAACTGATCTTATTTTTTTGAAAAATTCTAAAAATTGCAGAAACTTATATAGAAAAACAAGTAAAACATGTTGCTATAATGTCCGGCCCACAAAAATCGGATAGTACGTTATAGAACCACCATTAATCTGTCATCTTCGATGTTCTGCTTCTCGCAACGATTCCATTGCTATCTCCTCGTAATTTGGACCCCCACTGTTCCGCTAATGAAACCACAACAAACAAATTTGTCAAGTAATTTGCACAAGACACAAGCAACCTATAAAGCGAGCTTTTTGCTGCAAAAATGTGTCTAATGTGTTTAATGGCTACTCATAAGAAAGTCCCGCAAATACACCATTTTTTAATTTTTACTGTTGTATTGAAAATAATATACTAAGCAAATAAAATAGTATTGTAAGCAACAAAATTAAAAATTTGTCCCAATATGTAGTTCATGCTTGCGGCGTATTTTAGTCTTAACAAAAATATATAAAAATAAATGTAGACGCCGGTTGTGACCATACAATTCGCGAAAAAAATCATGAAATTTGTTTAGTAATTTTGTAAAATAGTTGAAAAATTTTTAATTAGATTAAAAAACCCTATTTATACGGTAATTTAAGAAGAGTGCATAAGCGATTGAAAGCGGTTGAAAGAAGTCCAAAAAATAAATTCCCGTTGAAAGTGTCAATTATATGAAATCCGGCGTTGATTTGCTTTTCTGATTCACCACAAAGCGCTTCAAGGCCGCCCGGACGGAAGCCCTTCCCGGCGGAAGAGGCACGTACAAGCACAGTGCGCCCATTACTAATCAGCTCGTGGATGGAAATAGGCTTCGCTCCATTCCCGGAGTCACACGCTAATCCTTCCTTTTTGCTACTCTCAATACACGGAAATTGCCTCTATGGATTCCCGTACTTTGTCCTGTGCCTGGGACGCCATCGGTCACTTCCTCCTTGGATTTGAAATTTGAGCGGGAGAGGAAAACAAGGGAAAATTGTTATGAAGATGAACCAGCCTGGTTTTAGCTGAAAAAGAGAAAAATTTATGCTTTTCAGGATATTCTTTCAGATTGTCAGATTAAAATTAGAAGAAATTCATAACTCGCAAAAATACCGATTTGTAAATAGGTTGCAATGATATGTGTGCCCATATGGTTCGTTTCTAAACTTCAGTCTTCAAAATGACGTCGCACAAAATGCCGAAAGAAATAAAAACCTTGATTGCTTGATGAGGGAACATAACCTAGCAACATAAAATCCCAATTCAAAACTTTGCTAAAAAACACAGCAGGAATGGTTTTTCTGGTGCTTACATTAATTTTACGCCCTCCCAAAATAGACAAACACATCAATTATTCATTATTCAAAGACCATCCAAGAACTGTTCAGAAGTCAAAAGCCGATAGTCGACAATGTACCAAACGACCTAAATAAAATAAAAAAATTTCGACAGAAAATAAACCATATGTAAACCATACTTTTATCAACGACAGCGGTAAGTGCAGCTAACAGCGTTACCCTTCCGTCACAAACGAAAATCTTTGATCCCGGAATTACATCGACCTATTAACTCAGGTACAACTGACGTCAAAAGGTCTATGATCACCACACACGGAAAGTGGTCGAAACGTGAATTACGCACAAAAAACTGACGCTAAACGCTAATGTTCCTATGAAAGTCGAAAACGGCGACAAATTGCGAAGAACAATAAAAGAAAGCCTTAGGCTCCGTAGTGGAGAATACAGCCGATGTAACACTTAAGGAGTAATCCACAAAGTACGATTCACATTTAACATAAAATAAAAAAAAACAAAGAACTATCCTCGCAATCCGAGCAATTGTGGCAACTCGCAATTTGCGCGCATAGCCCATTTATTAAGTTATAAATTACAAGGTCCATTTATTCAATATGGAAACTCTTACAAAAGTAATGGGAATTAAAATGAGCAAAGAAAAAAATGGCAGCCTTCAAAAATAAAAAAAGAAAATGTAAAAAATTATGGGAATCAAAAGGAGCTCTGTGGTAATATTCATTTCTGACTTTTGGAATTCTGGTACTTGGTAATAATGTTTAGCGCGCTGCTGGGCGGGTTTAACACGACGCAAAAAAACCGCCACAAGAAAAGAGATATGAAAATCGCTGAGTAAGTCCTTGGAAGGGTTGCTGATGAATAAGTGCATTTTTATGCTCTAGCTAGAATGGCTGCATTATCGTAGGTAGAACATATGGCGATCAGGAAAAAAATGACGCTTTTATCATTATCTGAAATTTGCCGACCTACAACAAATCTGCAAATACGGAAATTTTCTGAGTAAGGATAAAAACGGAATTTAGGACTCACAAATGAATGATTGAATCACAAAAATTGACTGTTTAAAGGTAAATGGAGCGTTTTGAAATTAGTTATTTAAAATATGCAAAACTGTGGAGATTCGAAAAAAATTCCAAAAATTTTGAACATGTACTGGCGAGTAAGTTTGCTATCTTCCTGAGTGAGAGGCCCATTTTAATGTATTCAGAAAATTCTGTCAATCCTCTTGAAAAAGAGGGTGTCTACGAAAGAGTCGACCACAAACATCATCAATTTGTCCGTAAACCAAACATGTCGCTCTTAGAAAATGAAATAGGACCAACTCACAGTTGTAGGAGAGAAGGGAGAATTCACAAATAGCTCAGATCTTCCGAAGATCGCATGCCAAGAAGGCTAAAACAAAAATAGGTTCACAATCGCCTTAACGGTGAGCACCCGTCTACCCCTCAGGAAAATTAAGGTCCCCGCCTTGCCAAAGCCGTATTAGGGGGACAGTTAGCCTTTGACAAATGCGTAAAGCGGACAACACCTATGTGATTAGCCGACCTTTGTCAATATCAAATAACGAGGATTAGTAGTGCATAATTGTCCGGTGTAAGCTCCAATTCCTGGCTACGAGTTTAACGCCGTTGAAAACACCATAATTACAAACTTAAATTCAATGTGAATTCTCAATTCTTTCTGAGAAAGAGTCTTAAAATAGATCGGTTCTAGGGACAATGGCAAACGTATCAACGGAATAACAAAATTTGAGTAGAAGTGCGGCAATGAAAGCGAAGGGCGATAATATTGTTATTTTGCATAGCATCGCTCAAGAAAATGCAAAAAGTTTATGTAAATAACGTCGAATATGTTTTTCCACACCTCAGCTCTGCACAATCTCAAGGATCAGCCTGTGGTTTATGACTGTAAACTCCCGATTTCCAGCCCTCCTTCATGTTTGTTGCTCTAAAGTGAATAATAATGTATTCTCGGCCAAGACACAAAAATTGATACAGGAAACTCATTTTAGAACTTATATAAAAACATATTCATAACAGCATTTAGAAATATAAGATTCGAAGAGTTATTGGCACCGGAAACACAATTTCGGTCACCGGAAGTCAACTGCCGCGGACAAAAATAGGCAACAGTTTCTCAGATAGGCAACAAGATAGGCAACAGAAAAAGTAAACAAACCGTAACGTACGTCTTCTTAACTCTACCTGCGATATTACGTGTTACAAACGGTGAACAAAAATGGCACAACGATATTTAGAGCGGGTTGGGCGGAAAAGTCACCCTTGGACTCGCACAAAGAATACAAAAATAAAAACGTATAAGCCTCACGTATCGTTATATTTATTTTTTAGCGCCAGGCTAAATAAATATTATTCGGTCACAATGATAACAGAACCAGCTAAGACAAAACAGCTCTCGTGAACTAGCGATATCACCACTCAAAACTTCCCAAAATTCGAGCGCCCCCATCTCGCTCGCGTCCTAACGTCCTTTTTGCGCCCATTCGTTTCATTAGAGTCATAAGTGCGCATGTGTTTCCGCCTGAGCAGGAGCACGTTTTCCTCATGAATAATTACGCTGAACATTCTCAATTGCGCATATCGATGGTGTAAAGTCACCCTCCTTGGTATCCACCGCTGGTTGGCTATGGTCATTTCCGCATGGTACGGCCTTGGCGCGAGACGAACCAAAGGATGTAACTAGACACCGGTTTCAAGGAAGAAAAATAGTCGTTGTGAATGTCGTAGGAATAAAAAATGTCGTAAAGAAAAGTAGAACAAAGGATGTAGCCATTGTAATTAATTTACAAGGCACAGTTGACAGATAAAGTAAAAGGAAGGTAATTTGGAGCGTCTTTGGACGGTATATGGCGTCAGTTCTATGAAAGGGCAGAGACAACTTCCCCGAGTTGGAGTCTTTAATAAAGCGTAAAAATATGACCTAATTTTCTAGATTTTCCACTTACGAAAGTCACGTTTCCTGCTAAGTATGCAAGACAACAAGTGTATTTATTGAAGGCCACTTATCAACGCCACGGTTTTTAAACAACCAAAAACAAAAATAATTGACAATGATCCATTCTAAATACAATAGTGAAACTCTGTGGATAACAAACTTTTTCACCTTTAAATACACAAGTTGGAACATGCATGCATATGTACGAAGAGGAACAAAGAATAGCGGACAACACCCAACACGGTTTAACGGCTCTTTTCAGAGTATTTTGACTAAGGATTTTGTACAAAAATCTGCATTGAAAGACGTTTTCTGTACTGGTGCAAGACATCTGCGATAATGCAGCTACAAAAATAAAATTCTAAACTTCAGTCTTCAAAATGACGTCGCACAAAATGCATACAGGCCGAAAGAAATAAAAACCTTGATTGCTTGATGAGAGAACATAATTTTTTATGAGAGAACATAATAATTTTATAAAATGGTCAGGAAAAGCTTACTTATCTGTAAACATATAATTTACCAGTGCGCCAGTTCCACGAAGATCCAAAAATACTTTATGGATTGGTCATATTTTTTGGTTCTTTTTTCGCTCTGACGTTTTTATCTGGAAAATTAAGGTTGGTCGATAATGTTGTGCATCAAAATAACTCGTCAAATACGAAGAACGCACGTTAGAGTTGGAATGGCGCTTCTACCAAGTCTGCGTTTGTCTCGTAACGTCCTTTGCAAAAATACCTAAGCACAAGAAGAAAATTCTGCTCCTCGTTTTTAGTCACTCCGTAATCGACGTAAACTCCATACCCGTTTAGCGTACCGTGACTTAGCCATTCCACGAGGACAAGGCTGCGGTCTGCTATAAAATCAAATCACATGTGCTGTCCTGTCAGAGGTGACGGTTTTGACTACATGTAGCCACACTTCACATCTTGCATATAATATATGGGAAAATTGATGAATGCTGGGAAATTGGACCAAGCGCTCTCGGCGGCACAACTCGATTAATCTCAGCGCTCCAGGGTTAAACTCATTTTGGTTTTGTTTACAGGCCTACGTGAATCGGGGATTCCGTGAGGCTTCAGAATACGTTCACTTCAGGAGGTTGTGTGCACGGCACTTGCCGTGTTCGTGGTGTGCACGCCTTCTTTTTCATAAATAGCGACCCGCTACGTCAACGGCTCTCCTTGGAATTTGTGCGCAAGGTGGAAATGGTCAAGATGGCAGCTGGTGTCGCAAACAAAAATGGACTCTCCAGGTGATTGGCCGTAATAAATAGATAGGCTATAACGTCATGTCACCGCATTCCGAAAATATTTGCCTGCGCTTCAGGATCATAGACGATGGAGATCTTATCAAAAATAAAAAAAGATAAGAAAAATTTTTTACTGAACCAAGACTGCCACAGTAAAGTAATACAGCAAAGTAAAAAATATCGGACACCATAGCCACCAAAAATTGTGTTTTTATCAAAAGGAAGACCAAGAAGAATCACAGGAAGCAAATAGTGGACTAAATGTGGCATACCGTAACCGCAAGTTAAATATCATTTTGATGATGAGCTAATACCTAAATATAAGTGAGTCACCCGGACTGGATCAGAACGCCATGACTCACACAGAGACTCGGAATAAAGACGATAAAGCGGATAAAAAATGATTCCACGATTCCAGCGAGTAATGACTAGAAAAAATATTGTTGGAAACCAAAACAAGCTTCTGAGTCACGGATAAAAAATATAGAAGGAGCGTAGAAGATCAGTTACTTGGAGAGCAAAAATAAAATTTGCCCGAGCGTAATAAGTTGTTCCACGTTAGTTGCCGTAGAGAGAAGATTGTTTCCATATGTGCCGGTCCTTGAAATCTACAAAAATTTTGGCATACATGTATTGTTTGACTTTGACTGATGATGGTCCAAAACAAAGAGTACATCGCGATTTTTTGGTTGACGCATCTGGATCGATGCGAACAACAAAAATAATGCCGTGGACATTACTAGCCAGAAGTGAAAGAGTCAACGCTGAATCGAGGAGCATATAAGTATCCGGATTAAAAATCAGATATACTTCCTTACTTCCCTCTCCTCAATCAGAGCGTAATTTTCGACTATGCGTATCTCGGAGTGTCACGTTACATGTAACTTAATCCGAGAGGCAGTTCGTTTTTTGAGGACGCTAGGCAAGAAGGCAACAACAAGCAAATTTATTTTCACCGTTAGAAGGAAGATCTTCAACCGAAAATGGATGCAGAAATATAAACAAAAAGGTTGTTTTCAAAAACAAAAATAAAAAAAATGTCATCTAAGTCGAATTATCCAGATACAAATTCAAATTTTAAAAGATACAAATTCCAAAAACAGTTATTATTTCTGTTTCACAATAAAGAAAATAGTAAAAATAGAATAGTAAAAAATGCATAGAATAGTAACTATGCGATAAGGGTGGGTGCATATCTCTGGACTATTTGATACCAGGATAGGAGGATAAGGGCGATAAGTAAGATAAGAAGAGGCGAAGATCACATTGAGCTAGTCCTCCACAAATTTAACAATAAATGTTTAAAAAAAATTTTTAATTTTTCTCCTTTGATCTTTTGACTCACACACAGTAGCGCAAAAATTCCGACGTACAGCAGAGAAAAACCACTTACGAAGCATGAAGGTCATTCCTCAGCATCAACACCTTTCGCCGAATTTTTAGAGGATACAAAAATTAACGAAATAATCCTAATTCAGAGCAATAAAAATTCCGCTGGCCGCTGCTACGAGTAAAAGCAAGTGTTTCCAAAGCTCCAGAACAAAAATATGAACTGCTTGACACTCCATAAGTCTTTAACTTCAGTTATCAGCAACAATTTTTTCACGTAGAATGTTTCTTGTACAAGATATTCAGATTAATTGAAACACCGCATCCTAAACCTAATAAAAATAGGTAATAATAAAGCCGTCAACTACATAGTCAATAGAGATGCAGCCGGTTCCGGTTGGATTATGATGCTTCCAAAACCACCACGATTCTTTCGTTCATAAAAGATCAGCACAATTTTGAACAATATATAGTCTCTCTGGTCCCAGTTCTGTAAGAAACCGCCGGAGGAAGCACTTTGAACCCCTAAAAACGTCCTTCTAACCCAACCTTTCCTTAATTCTTTCCTTGAATGGAAGAATGATCATTTCTCATAAATTTGTAGTTTAAAATTTTTGTTCGCCTTATAAATCTTTAAAAATATAACCTTCCAAGCCCTCCATCGCAATCCGCATTCGGCCTAATTTGTTTGCATCATAGAAACATACAAATAAAAAATATGTAAAATTGACGAACTTACAAAAATGCCAAATATGCACGGTCCATCGAGAAAATTTCCATTGTAGGAGTCCATTTGCAACGTATGAACATGCTCTAACCAAGAAAGATAAGCTGCAGCGAGATAAGAAGATTCCTGGGCGTTCTGGAACCGACCAAGTGCGGAGCACTTAAAGACCATTAATCCACAGAATCGTCCATGCAGGAAAGTGTTCCAGAAAGCGTGCAAGCTCCACCCCGATGCAACTTTCCCATTCTCGGGGATTCGTCACTTCTGCCCCCACGGAAGTGGGCTCTTAAAATAGCGTTCAAGTTCCCGAGCCTCCCGCTTGCATAATGACCGATGGGAACGCGCCGATTCGTGTGCACACCAGGTTCTCCGCGATTAATAAAACATTCGTTCGATAATCTTTGGCTAGCTGGGGAGCGAGGGACGGAGAAGCGTCGATTTATGGGAGGGTTGAGAAAACGCGCCCGGCAACGATGAATACGCTCATTAGATTAGCTACTTGAGAGGGGAGGCCGCGGGCGGAAGTGTGGAGGAAGGATATAAACGTCCGATGGCACAAGGCGACAATGCTGTCAGGGAGACGGGAAGTAGGTTCAATCAAGGAGATGTGCAGAAAGCGGCGAAGACGGATGAGGGAACTCATTTGGCGTCGCAATTTAATGCTTCTAATGCAGAGGGAGGATCCCCAGAAGAGGCTTTAACGACAGCGACCAGATCCCTTATATGCGGTGTGGGTGTAAAAAGTAGCCACACACGACTTTAGGCTATTCTTCGGCGAGTCCACCTGATTGGCATGATTATAAATACTGTATACTGTATGTAGCGAACGACAAAGAGGTCCTCTTTTCCTGGGCTCGCATACAGTCGAGCACAGCTGCTGACACAGCGAATGTAGCCCGGAAGAACCTGTGGTTCCTGGGCTTGACAAAAATGGAAACTATATGGCATGAGAGAAAACTTCTGAAAGTGACTATATTTCAGTGTACAACAACATCCCTGTAAAAATGGCTGCAAAAATGACTCTCATTCCGGAAGCTACTGGATTTAAAAATACTTCAATTGATAAGAAATTATAGCTAACCTTAGTAAGCTTCTTTTCCGTCCAAATGGACATCATACACATCTATAGAGTCGCCTGGAGATGCAATGGTTTCTACTGCCCAAAAATGCAATTAAAAATTGGATTCACTAGGTTTTGTATCCGCTAAAAGGGTATTTATATGTTTGATGTGGAGGAATAATAGTGACAGACAGAGGACAGACAGAGAATGGCGAGAACGACAAAAATATCTCTTACCTCACCTGTGAAATATCTCTGAAGATGTCCAATAGAGTGAGATCCAACGAAAACGACAATCGTGCCTGAAAGAAGTTTATCCAGTACTGTGGCACGCACTGGAGACAAGTAGGTCCCAGCTCCGCCTTTGGTTTTAGAGAACTTGGCACAAAAATGTAAAGTGTTCTGAAATGTTCACCCGCCAGAGATCTACCGTAGTGAACCATATTCATATGCCTAGAAAAAGTGGATTTGTGATCTGTAGTGTTTATTTGCTGCTAAGTCGCCATGGTATCACTTGGAAAAATTAGCTTAAAATTGGCACAATTTTCGAACAAAAAAAAGTGAATTTAAATTTGAGTGATTTGGAATCATACGAAAGGAAAACTGGCCAAAAGCCCTAAAAATATGACGTGATCCGTAATCTTTATTCGCCGCTGAGTCATGGTAATTGAAAGGCGTAATTGAAACAAACCAGAAAAAGAAGCAAAAGAAAATAGGCTTTCATCCAGAGGATTCAGAGGACCAACATAATGAAAATTCTAACCTTGAAGTTGCAACTAAAGCAAATGTGAGAATACTTAAAATTTGCGTCTTACAAAACGTAATTTTATATTTCACAAAAAAAACTGAAACATTTTCTTAAAAAAAAGAAAGAAGCTCGTGCTTATTCTGCACAAAAATCTTTTAAGCATGGGCCATACTTCGCGGCACAGACGCACGCGTGTCAGTTTTTGTTCGACGCGCGTCAGTTTTTCGGACGCACGTCGAACAAAAACTGACGCGCGTGCGTCTGTGATGCGGAGTATGGCCCGGCCTTTACAATTGTGCCTCCAAAACATTTTAAGAAAATATGAAAGAACCATAAAAAAATATATATATAAAATATGAATGAATATAAAGAAAAATATGAACTCGCCACAGAGGCGTACAATTGAAAGGAAGCTTATAATTGGGCCGCAAAGGCCGACCACCAAAAATAAATCACACGTCATATCTGTAGCAAATACAAAAAAAATATGATCAAGGCAATTCATACCCGATAATTGTAGACACTATTTTGTATCTTGTAAAAACAGGCAAAGCTCCTTATCATGCCTAGAGGAATCTTGCCTTGTGAAACATCCTCCACTCGATTCCAAAGCTCCGCTACCAGACGAATTAAATCCACAAAATCGTCCACGTAAATCTGACACATAACATACGCTGATTTCAGCAACCAAAAATAAATCTACAATCGCTCACCCGCCACATAGCCACCGTAGCGACATGACTCACGGTCGGCCCACTTACGACAACGGATGAAACTCGGGAAGCCACGGCCAAATAGGGAAAAAACACGACGGCAGTCGTGTTTTCATTCCACGTCACCATCACCGCTTCCACGACCGTAGCCCTGCACCGCGCAGAATATTTCACCCACATAGCCGTAGGAATTACTCAACCAAGGCTGTGCTTCAATTTCATTAGCCACAAGCAGAACGGAATGTGGACTATTCCGATTGAGAGGCGACGAAAACAAAGTCGCCAGCTACTTTACGCCGTCTAATGCAAGATCTCTGGCGTGTAAACACGCCGACACAGGAAACTTCCGTTTCTGTGAAGGATGGATGAGTAACGTGGAATTAGGGTTACATAAGCCGGGTGTCCCGGGATCTGTAGCCAGCGAGAACATGACGTCAACTGGAAGGGCCCTGGAATGATGTTATTGGAACGTGGACTGCGGAAAACAGTCGACAATTGGCACACTTCGGACAGGAGAGGGTGCTACTTCCGTCTTGATGTGTTATTTTTGGAACTCGCACGTTGGGTTCGGTCAGGTCCGTGTTGAGGAAAAGGGCACTAGATATTCCAATGCGACAACAAAAAGGTCGTAGTGGAAAGAACAAAAATATTCCTAGCAGTTTGCAGAGCTTTGACTTGCTTTGCAAGGATGTTTTCAAAAATACGCGGTAGTTATTACATTAGAGACGCCTAATATAGTTGTTAGGATTTGTAAGCTTAATAAGAGAATTTGTACACCCCGGCATGTAAAAGTTACTATTTAAAAATAGGAATTAAACAAGTAAGCAGGTTTCGCAGACGTTTGTGCAAAAATCCGACTACAGAACCATTTTGTGCGCCAGAGAATAGCTTAGGCTCGGATAAAAGCGTTATTATGAACCAAACAGGCATTTCTACTTAGAAAACAAACGCCCTGCCTAGAAAAGAAACGACAAACAAGAAAATGTACGCTATTCAACAGGAAGAAAAAGCTGTGTAATAGCAAGCAATTCCCTTCAACAAAAGTAAGCATAAGCGAGTTTTTATTGATAACGGATGTATAAATTCCAGAGTCGCCGCCTGACTGCAATCATGTGCAACTGCTTAAACAACCTGCCGACCTGCAGATCTACGATTTGGTTGACAAAGGTCCATGCAAAAATAAAAATACGCAGTAGTAATTACATTGGATGCGCTTAATATAGCTGTTATAAGAGAATTTGAACATGGAACATCCCGGTATGTAAAAAAATAATAATTAATCAGAAAAGCAATGGATAATGAGGACGAATGAATCGCACTCCAAAAATCTGACCAGAGAACCATTTTTTGTATGTCAGAGAATAGCTTAAGTGGAATGAAAAATAGAAGCAAAATACAAGCTTTAACTTTATTTTGCGAATCAATGGCATTACGCCATGCAGGACGCACGTTATTCGAAGATAGGTAATTTTAAGCAGCTCTATAACCTCAAAATAGGCATTTCCACCTAGAAAAGAAACGCCCTGCCTTGATTAAGTGGTCAGATAGGCCTAAGCCTTCATAAAAACCGACACACAAGAAAAGGTACGTTATTTAATGACCTATGCAAAAATAAGCGTAAGAAAGTGTTCATTGATAATATCAATAATGAACCAAGTTCCTGGAAAGGAATGGGACCTTTTGAGCTGTAGTTCCGTCACCGCCAAAAAGAACAGCCAAGATTTTCGCGCTTTTTGATTGGAACAGCGAACAGCAAAATTTTTTATATCGCACATCGCGCTAACTCGATTGGATCATATCACAAATCGGACGGAGACAATCAACAGTGCAGAAGGCTATAACTCACAGGTGTAGACGAAAGAAATGTGGATGACAAACATGCACTGTTATCTCCCCCATGTTTTGACGATGTATTAAGAAGGGATGATAGGTACGTAATTCCAATCAATCGATCACGCGGACACCACAATTTTCAAATGTGAGTAAATGACTCTGGAAAATATGCACGAAAGGTAAAAGTTGCAAAAATAGAGGCTCAACGCCGTAGAAAAAAGGAGCCACTTGCAAATCTTGAGAGAAGAATAAAAGGATTTGTACCGATTTTTCAACGCAAGTGACAAGTAGATGAAAAGTGCTACATAAAGCATCCTCGCTCCTCGTTGGTCTCACCACGACAACGTTGATTCTTTTCAGCTGATTTTCCGCCCATTTTCTCGTTCTTCTCGCGGCAGAGGACTTTCTTCGCTGAATATGCGGCCGCCCAGGCTGTAGTCTAGACAGGATGATCATCTAGACAATCTCGCTCGCCGTGAAATGTTTTCCTAGAAGCGGAAGTGACAAAAGACATCGTTTTCAGGGATCGGCATCTTCCTTCCTCAATCAATCAAGCATACTCTTCCACAACTTCGTTACACAGCCAACTAGAAGGCGTAAAAAGTGAGCGCCTCCTCCTCTGCCTCCCTTAAGACGACGCCGAAAGACTGACGTTTCAGCTTTCGCCCTGCTTTCTGATGTGGAAAGTTATCGTTCTCCTTCTGCTCGTCGTGGGACTCGTCTCCGGGAGACCCTCTACCCCAGCCGATGAGGCCACCACGACCACCGAATCTCCCCTACTTTTCCCGTCCGGCCACTTCACTGCGGACGATTTCATCAATCTTCACATGTTCACGCTATTCTCTATCGAGTCTGAAATGCTAATTCCTAAGGAGTTTATCCCTGTGGCTCTCTCGGTGGGTGTCCTCCGCTCTCACCCTAAATCAACTGTTGGTCTTTAGATCCACCCTAATGACTACATAAATGATTCACCACAGCCCGAGATCACTGGCAAGCTTAAGAAGAGGTTCCCCTCTATACTCAAGAAGTTCATGGCCGCGGCAAAGAAGTTCTTCAAGCGAGCTAACACCCTCCCGTCGGAAGCAAAGCGTGCGTTGGCTACGGTAGGTGCCTCTTGACATATCGAGCAATCGTCTTGTTCTAGATTGTCTACCTTGACTATCGCCTAAGACACCAAGGAGAAATGAAATATGAAGCCCGATTTGATTTCATTGCTAACCACGTGGCGGGTTTGCCAGAAGCAGTGAAGGAGGAACTCGATAAAGTCTTTCCGCGAATGTCGGGTATGTTCTCATGTGATATCCTAAACTTTTTGAAGAGAGTGAAAGTCCTGGGAAGGGTTCTTTTAATATTTCACGAAATGCAAAACGGAGTCATGAACCACTGTAACGGTTAAAATCAGAACCTTCTGTTATGGGATCGACCCCACCCCAATGACAGAGCCTTCAGTAATCCGAAACATTCCCTAAAATACAGTTGTGTCGGACCCCTTACCTCTTTTCTTTCAGAAATAAAGGTGCCCGATCCCGCCGAGTTGGAAGAAATCAATGTAAAAGCCAAGAAGGCCATTGCCTGCGAAGACCATACTGTCAACAAATGTGGAGTGTACAAGCGAGTGATAGAAACCGGAGATCTTCACGACGCTATCCAGTTCATCTAACATCTGCACAATGTGCCTTTGGGTTGTCCCGCTGTTCTCTGAGTTAGCGGTCGAACGCCAATCAAATGTGACTTTGAACAGAAGCTTAAACAGCCTAAAGAACAGAAATCGTTCTACATTCGTTTGTAGCTGCTGAAATTCTATTGTACCTAGTCAATTAATCAAAGTACTTAATAAAATGCGAGATGAAATACAAGGATTTTCATGTTTAGCACTTCACGCCATACAAACGACAGATGGTTAACAATGGTTAACGACGGATGATTGTCGCCGTTGAAGAGGGTGTAACGAAGAGCCGTTTTTATTTTGTAATTGGTTAAATTCCTTTCTTTCCGCTTCCCACGAGTATCCCTTATGTTAGAAAGCTCTCTATGTAACATACAATGCCTACAATAAGTTTATTTCAACCATAGTATATCCATAGGACCATTATGTGGTGCGTCGGCCGAGAAGGATACATTCCAATGAGTCATCTTAGCGCTCATCTGGTTGGCGAGACTCTTCTGATTATCGACTGCTGAAAGAATCTTAAGTTCATTCCACCCTACGATCTGTCGTCCAGGCTGTTGTCCAGGCTCCGACGGAGGAGGTCGCCACCCCTTGCTCGGAGCCCACGCTTACCCCTTCCCCTTCCTTGTCATGTCTTCTCTCTCTAATAAACTGCATCTAATAAAGGGAGTTGGAATATGCCTAGTTCTTGGGGACAGCGCATGAGGAACTCGGAGAGGCTAAACCACCAGCGCCCGAAGGTGGACACTAGTCTAGACAAGATGATCGTCTAGACAATCTAGACATATCGCCACGGTCCGCTCTCCGTGAAATGTTTTCCTAGAAGCGGAAGAGACAAAACACATCGTTTTCATCTTCCTTCCTCAATCAATCAAGCATGTTCTTCCACGACTTCGTTACACAGCCAACTAGAAGGCGTAAAAAGTGAGCGCCTCCTCCTCTACCTCCCTTAAGACGACGCCGAAAGATTGACGTTTCAGCTTTCGCCCTGCTTTCTGATGTGGAAAGTCATCGTTCTCCTTCTGTTCGTCGTGGGACTCGTTTCCGCGAGACCCTCTACCGCATCCGATGGGACTACCACGACCACCGAATCTCACCTGTTTATCCCGTCCGCCCACTTTACTCTGGACGATTTCCTGTATCTTCACGTATATTCATTATTCTCTATCGAGTCGGATATGCTAATTCCTAAGGAGTTTATCCCTGTGACTCTCTCGGTGGGTATCCTCCGTTCTCACCCTAAATTAACAATTGGTCTTTAGATCCACCCTAATGAATACATAAAGGATTCACCAGAGATTCACCACGAGATCAGTGACAAGCTGAAGAAGAGGTTCCCCTTTATAGTCAAGAAGTTCATGGCCGCGGCGAAGAAGTTCTTCAAAAGAGCTAATGCTCTCCCTTTGGAAGCGAAGCGTGCGTTGGCTACGGTAAGCGCCTCCTGACACAGCGATTCTGCAGCCTTCTTCTAGATTGTGTACCTTAACCATCGAGTGAGGCACCAATGAGGGATGAGATCTGAAGCCCGTTTTGATTTTATTACTAAGCACATGGCGGGTCTGCCAGAATCAGTGAAGGAGGAACTCGATAAAGTCTTTCCGCAGATGTCGGGTAAGTGCGTCAACTGGAAAGTGACATTGTTTCAATATTTGACGGGGGTCATGTATCACGTTGTTAGAAGCGGAACCTTCCCCTATGGGAACGACCCCCACCCCAATGACCAGAGCCTTCAGCAACCCAAAACTTTCAAAATACAGCTGTGTCAGATCCTTTATCTCTTTTCCTTCAGAAATGGAGGTTCCCGATCCCGCCGAGTTGGAAGAAATCAATGCAAAAGCCAAGAAGGCCATTGTTTGCGAAGACCCTACTGTCAACAAGTGTGGAGTGTACAAGCGGGTGATGGAAACCGGAGATCTGGAAGACGCTATCCAGTTCATCTAGCATCTATCTATACGATGTGACTTCGAATAGAAGGTTAAACAGCTTAAAGAATAGAAATCGTTTTAAATTCGTTTGTCGTTGCTGAAATGCCATTGTACCTACTCCATTAACCTAATGAGGAAGTGACAAAGCAGATCGTTTTTGGAAGCGGCATCTCCCTTTCTCAATCAATCAAGCATACTCTTCCACGGCTTCGTTACACAAGCGATCAGAAGGCGCAAAAAGGAAGCACCTCCCCTTTCGTCTCCCTTAAGACGACGCCGAACGCTGGACGATTCAGTCTTCTCCTTGTCTTCTCGACTAAAGCTAATCGACTTCGCTTTTCCAGATGATGAAAGTCATCCTTTTCCTTCTGCTCGTCGTCGGACTCGCCTCCGCAAAACCCTCCCCGGCCTCTCCACAAGAAACAGACGACGCTCTTGATTTCAATTTCGAGAGCAAGGAGAAGTTTGCCGCTTCACTCGCCCATGTAAAGTCCGAATACAGTATCATGAGCGAATTTCTCTTTCCTAAGGAGTTCGTCGATTTTGTTCGCACCGTGAGTGGCCCGTTTGTCTCTTTCAAGCATTTGTCCCTTTCAGGTCACTGCTGACGACTATGAAGCCGTCAAGTACATATTCAATTCTTCCGACAGCCACTCTTTGGAGGCGGCGATGAAAGGTATTGAGAAGAAGTTCCCCGGCATCCACAAGCGGTTCATGACTGCGTATAACAAGTTCTCCAAGCGATGTGACGCTCTCACCCTAGAGTCAAAGCAAGCGTTTGTTACGGTAGTTCATCTGCGAATGCATCGTTATCTTATCGTCATGCTCTAGCTGGCCTACCTGACTTACCGTATGAAAAAAGCGAATTACACAGAAGATCATAAGGACGCAATCCACTACTGGCAGTTCAGCTCTCTGCCTTCAAGTGTAACGAAGCAGCTGGACACTTTGTTCCCTCAATTTTCGAGTAAGTCAAGGCCACAAATCTGCACTTAAACAGCATTCATCTCTTTCTGCATCGAATTTTTTTCACTTTTAGCCTACATGACGCTCGGGAAAATCGGAAGCGCTCTACCGTTCCGTGCGACCAAACTCCAGGAAGAGATAGATAAGATGCTCGCCTGTGAGGGTTCGAGCGGCAGCAAATGTGACGTCTACAAGAAGACGTTGAAGAAGTGGGATCTGTTCACAGTGATCGAGTTTTGGTTCGAGGTTTGAGTTAATAATTGCTCCATACTTCTGACATTCGTGTATTGCTGGTACAGATCTACTAAATTTCATTTTATCATCGCTGAACTCTTTGCACATACACGGTCTCCGTGTGTGGAATTTTCCGGGTGAATTACTTGAACTCGAAGATCACCACATGTTAAGAGGATCCACAGAGTCGCTCTGTCACGCGGCGCAAGGCAACCAAACCTATGGAATAGCCTTCCGCTTTCGTTTTGGGCCCGTTCCGCTGTTCATCAAAACGTTTTCTCGCGCGGAAGTGACAGAGCAGATCGTTTTTCGGAATCGCATCTCCCTTCCGCCATAAATCAAGCTCCACGGCTTCGTTACACAACCGACTTAAAAAAGGTAGCACCTCCCCTTTCGTCTCCTTTAAGACGACGTCAAAAGATGGGCAATTCCGTCTTCTCCTCACTTTCTCGATCTAAACGCCTTCGCCTTTTCAGATGATCAAAGTCATCGTTCCCCTTCTGCTCGCTGTGGGACTCGCCTCGGCGAGCCCCTTATTCGGAAGCCGTAAAACGTCCACTCCCACGGTCCAGGAGGAATTCGACGATTTCTACTTCGGACTACTTCTCGCGAGCAATATGAAATTTCTCATGCCTAAGGAGTTCGCACCCTTCATCAACTCTGTGGGTGGTCTACATATTCATGTTAAGCCTACTTCGCGTCTTTAGCTTTCTCCCGACGACCTTAAAGCCGTTAGGTACGCCTGGGAACACCTCGGCTCGGACAAGCTGCAACTCTTCGGCCAGTTCGAGAAGAAGTTCCCCGGCACATACAAGAACTTTATGACCGCGGCGAAGAAGTTCTTCAAACGGTGCAACAGTCTTCCTCTGAAGACTAAGCGTGCTTTGGCTACGGTAATTCCTCCTGACACATCATAGATTGACTTCCTTGTTCCAGATAGTCTACGTGAACTACCTCCTGAGGCACGATGAGAAGAAGCACTCTTACGAGCTGCAGAAATCCAACGTCATTCTCTACATATCTACTCTCCCCGAAGACGTGAGGAAGGACATCGATGGACTGTTCCCGGGACTTAGCAGTAAGTGCTTCCCCGTCAAAAATTTGGGAGCGAGAGGGCGTACCTTCTCGGAAAAAAAGTTTAGAAATTCAGTTGGGCCGTGCCATAAATGAAATAAGGGCAACTCAGTGAATGTGGCGATTCTTAAGGAACGAAGCCTTTCGCATCCAACACAAAGTTTATCCCCAAAGATTCCTATGAGCCTACTTGGTCAGATTTTAATACCAGCTTGGACGATCCACTTGCTAGAGGCTTCTCCGGATTAAACCAAGAAGGTTGAAAACGGTTGACTGATGTGAACACACCAAGTCCAAAAATTTACCTAGGGAACTCACCTCTCTCCACACTAACTTCTCCACTTTTAGCGTTCTTCGCGGACAGCATCAGCAGCGTTCCCAAATCGGAGCTGAAGAGACTGAAGGATGAGGTTAAGAAAGAAGTCGCCTGTGAAAACCCGGCCGTCAACAAGTGTGAAGCCTACAAGAAGGCTATGAAGACGGGTGATCTGCGCCATGTGATCCAGTTTCTCTGATTTCGGTAGTTGTATGTGCTGTGGCCACGGATAAAGCGTCTAATACCGTTCTGTTTACCAATGCATTATGAGGTTATTCCTGAAAAAATCCCAGAAAAAACGGACGTTCAGTATCCGTGATTCTACCTTGGCTTACACAGCACGTTTGAGGTTCCTTATGAGTCGACCGTCAAGATACCAGACAGTAGACAGGTCTAGTAGACGTCGACGGTGTCTGGACGGGATCTTACTGCTTGGTCATGTTCCGCTCTCCGCTAGTTGTTTTCCTAGATGCGGAAAAGACGATAAATAACGCTTTTTTAAGAATCAGCATCTCTCTTCCTCAATCAATCAAGCACGGCTTCGTTACACAAGCAATCAGAAGGCGTAAAAAGCCGACGCCTCCTCTTCTGACGCTCTTAAGACGACGCCGAAAGGCGGAGGATCCAGTCTTCTCTCCGCTTCCTCAACATGAAATCCACTATTCCCCCTTTCCAGATGATAAAAGTCATCCTCCTCCTGGTCGTGGTGGGACTCACCTCCGCGAGGCCGTCTTCTGACGCGACACAAGGCCGTTCTCCCGATCTTGATATACTGACCGGCAGGTCACTTAACAAAACTCTCACCAAGGAGAAGTTCGCCGCTTTAATCTCCAACATAACAAGCGTCTTCGGAAGCGGCAAGTGTGCGATCATTCCCAAGGAGTTCCAAGATTTCGGTCTCTCCGTGAGTTGTCCTCTTTTTCTCCTTTAAACTGATATTCCGCCTTCAGATCACTGCTGACGACTACGAAGCTGTCAAGTACGCAGTCGAAACGATAGACAAAGATGGTGGTGTTTTTACACTTCTGCCCAAGATGGAGAAGTTCCCCGACTTCCACAAGCGGTTCATGACCGCGTACAACAAGTTCGCCAAGCGGTGGGATGCTCTTTCGCAGCGGGTGAAGCGAAAGATGACTCAATAGTAAAGGTCCCCAACTGTCACACTCCGATTGAAGCGAAACGGGGTGCAATCGAAATCCTTTTGGGAGTACATTAATATGCCGTAGACATTATCGGCCCAAATTTCGATTTGACATAAAACGGATCTTAAAAATACTGTAATCTCTCAAAGTCCCACCATCAACAAACTAACGTTCCCTGATTGCGTTGAGGCGCTTGATGGCTTGTTGGATAGCCCTTGACAAGGCCGATTTTTCCATACCACGAAATCCGGATTCAGGCAAT